>JBCEWC010011889.1:0-16307 GCA_038996855.1 Solanum aculeatissimum
GGAATAACAATAGTATATAGAATCCTATTTGGAAAAGGATTGTATTATAGTATCCTAGTTGGAAAAGGATTGTATTACAGTATCCTAGTTGGAAAAGGAGTTTAATATGGTATCTATAAATAGGGTCTCAATGTAGACCTTAACACTACCTCGTGAAGGTAGAGAGGTTGTTTCAGAGAATTTTTTTTTTTCTACATTAATAAATATATAATGTTTTGCTTTCCTATTAGTGCAATACTAAAGAAAACTCTTAGTATACTTTATAAAAAGCAACAATGTACCTAGAGAAATCCCACAAAGTAAGTCTAGGGAGGGCATAGTGTACACAAACCTTGCTACTATCTCATGGAGGTAGAGAGGCATAGTACACTATATACTTGTGTCAAGATAATTATTTTCAACATGAGTTGGCCTAAAAGTTACACACGCCGAAATCGTTAAATAACCAGGCTAGGTTAAGCTAATATAGTTGTATGTTCAAACATGTTGATTTGTAAATATCTAAGTGAGATCAGATACAATTTTGATGTGAAACTCAAGAGTGGTGCTGCCAGAAGCAAGGGGAGGAACATGCTATCAATTTCATGATGCAACTTAAACTAGTATCATGGAATATTAGGGGATTTAACAACAAAGATAAAACGAGGTTGATCAAATGTTTGATGCGGGATTGGATTGTAGATATTATCTTTTTGTCGGAAACTAAATAGGAGGGGGACATCTCAGGTGTGGTTATGCGATTATGAGGAGGTCGATGGACCTAGGTGGCTTTTTGGAGGCCAATGGTACCAAAGGAGGTATTCTAATGCTTTGGGATAGTAGAGTATGGAGGGGGGAGGGGGGGGGGGAGGGGGGGGAAGTTTTGTACACTTTAACTTGTAAATTTGAGGCATTACGAGACAACTTCACTTATCATGTCACAGGTACTGTTATGTAGAAAGGAGATTGGTATAGGATGAGCTTGGTTCAGTGAGAGAATTAATGGACTCTGGGCCTTTGGTGGAGACTTCAATTTGTGTAGGTACACTTCTTAGAAGAGAAACTACACTAGAAGAACCAAAGGAATGAGAGAATTTTCTATCTTCATCGAGGATATGAACCTCATTGACCAGCAATTAGAGGATGCCCTCGGTACAAAGGAGATAGTGATGGGAGGAATCGGATGACTGTTTAAGTAACTTGAAGCAAGTTCCTTTGCAAAAATTACTTTCAGACCATTTACCTATTGCTCTTCGAGGAGGGAACTGAATAGAAGCAATAGCTACTTCAAATTTGAAAATTGGTGGCTAGGTACAGAAGGGTTCAGATACAGAATTAGAGGGTGGGAGAATTCCTTTAATTTCTCAGGTAGGCCACACGTCAGTTTGGCTTCCAAGCTTAAAGTCTTGAAAGGCAAACTTAAGGAATGGAGTAGAAGTGACCTTGGGAAAGCAAAGGAAGAGTCTTATTAAAAATGGCAGAAATGGATGGAATAGTGGAAAAAAGAAGATAGGCAGAAGAGGAATCAGCCTAAAAGGCAACCCTAATCATAGAGTATGAAAAGCTTGTTAAAAATGAAGAGATTTCACAGAAGCAAAGATCCAGTTCACTTTGGTTAAAAGAAGGGGATTGGAACATAGTTCTTCCACAAAATGGCAAATGCACACAAAAGATATAACAACATTGATCAACTACTTATCCAGGGTGTACTTACCCAAGACCCTATTAGAATACAAGTAGTAGTAGGATTCTATCAGAATTTGTACTCATACACTGGACATTGGAGACATACTTGCCAGTTTGGAAACTGTTCTACGCTATCAGAAGGGCAAAAAGGTTCCTTGCCAAAGGTATTTTGACGAGGATGAAATTTTGAATTGTCTAAAATTTTGTGCAGCTGACAGAGCTTCAGGTCCAGATGAATTCACCATGGGTTTTTCATCAATTGCAGGAAAGTAGTGAAGCAGGACATCATGGGAGCCTTTCAGAACTTTTACGAGCAGGAAGTCTTCGATAAAAAGTCTCAATGCTACTTTCATAGCATTGATTCAAAAGAAGAAAGATACAAAATAACTGAGACACTTTAGACCAATTAGTCTGATAGGCAGTAGCTACAAACTCCTCTCTAAGGTATTAACAGAAAGGCTAAAAAGAGTTATTGCAAGACTAGAGGATTTTCAACAGATGGCTGATATCAAAGAAAGACAGATTATGGATATTGTCCTCATAGCCAATGAAGCTATACATTCCAAAATATTTCAAAAGAAATGAGGAATTTTGTGTAAACTAGTCATTGAGAAAGCCTGTGATCATGTCAACGGCAACTTTATTTTGGGCATTCTGGAAATGATGGGGTTTGGCCAGAATTGAATACATGGGATGAAATTCTGCATGTCAACAGTGAGCTTCTAAGCGCTTGTTAATGACTCACCGAGAGGTTTCTTCCCAGCTCAAATGGGGCTCAGACAAGGAGTCCCCTTTTTTGTTCCTTCTTCCTATGGCTCAACAATATGATCAAAACTGCATCTGTGAATAGTTGGCTTAGAGGCTTTGAGGTAGCCAAAGCTGGCAGGGAAAGCTAAGAAATTACTTATCTGCAGTATGCAGATGATACCTTGATATCCTGTGATGTTGATGAAGGGCAACTCAAAGGTCCTCAGAGTGATTCTGGTTTTGTTTGAAGGTACTCTAATCTACATGTCAATTGGAGGAAATGTTATTTGTATCCTGCAGATGAAGTACCAAACATGGAAATGCTAAAAGCAATTCAAGGTGGTGAAGTTTATACTCTCCCAACTACTTATTCAGGAAGGCGCCAAATCTAAATCTGTTGAAATCTGGAACAATGTGGTGGAGAAGAGTGAAAAGAAATTGGCGAGGTGGAATTACCAATATCTATCTCTAGGTGGCAAACTGACTTTGATTAACTCTGTGCTTCATGCACTCACAACATACATGATGTCCTTGTTCCCAATTCCAACAGGGCTCATCAATAGGTTGGACAGCATCAGGAGGAATTTTCTCTAGTGAATAATGATAGAAAAGGCTACCATCTGGTCAAGTAGAAATCAGTGATACACATCAAGAAAAATGGGGGAGTGAGGGATCAAGAACTTCAAAGTACAAGGCTCTTAAAACGAAGTGTTGTGAAAAGTACTCCAATGATCATCAGGCCTTGTGGAGCAAAGTAATCAAAGCCAAACATTAGGAGAGTGACAACTGGATGACTAAAGAGGTCAAGGAAAATTCATCTGTTGTCCATAGACTACACCACACCTTATGGTATGACTCTCTGGAGATCCATTTGTTTTATGGAATGAATTCAAAATGGTAGATGGTGGAAGTACTGATTTTTGGAAGGATGAATAAACGGAGGCAGGCATCATAGTACTTTTATTACCAGACATCTATAATCTATATCCTGGTGCTTAATAATCACATAACAATTGCAGAGTTATGGTTTCCTCAAGGTTGGGATTTTACTTTTCAGAGATATCTAAATGACTAGGAAATTCATTTTGTGTCTCAGACTTTTTCAGCGCAATTGAGCACTTTGGAGGTTTGGAGATTAGACTAACCATCAAAATCTGGCTGGAAAGCTAAATCATCCCATTCAGATGCCAAGAAACTGGCCTTTGGAAGAACATCTGGAAAGTTCAGAAACCCCTTAGAGTTGCCTGTTTGGTGTGGTTGTTGGCTAGAGAAGCAGTTCTTACCTATGCTGCTCGGACTCTTCAAAAATGCCGACAGGTTTGAGTTGGATACTTCAAAAGTAATGCATTTTGGCGAATTTGACACGGGCACGGCAATAATTTTGCAGAGTCTGAGCAACATAGTTTCTTACACAGGATAATTTACTGAAGAGGGGAAATCAGCAGTCCCACGTGTTTCTTTTGAGGTGAAACAGCTGAGATAGTTACCCTTTCTTCTTGTACTACAAGGTTACAAATTAGCTATGGAAATTGTTCCTGAATCTTAAGAAAATCTCATGGTCCATGCCTGGGAGAGTCAAAAAAGCTCTTCAGATCTGGAAGGAAGCAGGTACACAAGCAAAAGTTCCGAAAAAATGGAGAATTGTCCCAGCTAGTATCTTGTGGACAATATGGAAGGAGAGGAAACTTAGATGCCATGAGAGTATAGAGAACAGTATGGAGAAAGTCAAGCTGATTTTTATGTTTTTTTTGAGAAGGTAACATTTGGGTATATTCATTGAACCAGTACATAGGTTGCACTGAATACCATAATTATAGCTTGTCAAAAAGGTATGGACCATATCAGAATTTTTTACTTTTCTATGTCCCAATGTGGACTTACCATCATAATAATCTATACAGAATAATTTCCATAGAGAATAATTTCAAGAGTTCAACTTAATTTGTTGGACAACCCAACAAGGACCAATTGTATTGTTGCAATGTTCCCACCATCAGTGTTATAGCTTCAATCCTACTCACTCATTCATTCTAGATGTAATTCTATTGCTTCAAACCTAATCTTCATGCTTCTGATGCTTAAGTCCACCAATGTACCACTACTTTACAGGTAAAAGCAAATAATTCAAGACCACATCCAAATGGTTTGGTATGCTTCGACCTGTGCACTGAAATAGTATTGCATCCTTTTTCAACCAATACCAAAGGCAAAAACAACTTCCTGAAGAGATTTTTCTCCCAAATCTCTTTTTGATTCAGAAAGTAGCAACAACCATTTAATTAATTGGGAGAAAGCAACCACTATCATTGAATACTCCTTTAATACCTTATGAAATGTTTGTATCAGAAGTTCACAATAGTGAATACACTCGGGGAGTACTCATGGATAAAACTGGTATTACAAGAGCATCAAAGACTCACTCAATATTATCAAGTAGTAACAATTTTTTTGAAATTGCGATTGAAGTAATAAATTATTCACATCTCTTCATCATTTCAAGGATAATAGGTGATCCCTCTCTCTTCACATGTCTTTCTTTCCTAAACATAGTAACTAAGTATAGAAGCTTTCTCAAAATATCAACATCTATATTTGGAAGGAGAATTTGATGCATTCGGAAGCAGTTGGTTGAAAATCCTGATATCAAGACTCAAGAGCTGCTGACCATCTGTTATTAGTGTCCTACTAAAACAGAAGAATGTTTAATTTGTTATGGAGGGACTGATACCTAACAAATAGATCAGCAGATCCTAGTTAACGGTTTCAGATACCAGCAAAAACTAAACATTCTTAATCTGATTACATGTGCATCTTTCAACAATGCAATTCTTCTTTTCAATTTGAAAATGACCAAGATATTCAGTATTCCAGATCAAACCCTATCTTAGTATATAAAGATATTTCCTTTGAAGTAGGAGAATCAAATGGAACCCAGAAATACTCTTATGCTGTTAATGGTACACGTATACAATAATGTAAAACAAAAGAAATTTATAATGTGTGACACATTAAAAGTGTGTGTGTGTGTGTTCTAAAAGTATAAGCAGATTATATTACTGTTCAAACATCCAACATTATCAATGCAAAAGACAAAAAGTTTGTAAAAATGCAAAATATTTAAAGTTAAATTACAAATAAACCTGAATCAGAAAGTTCCAGTGAAGCAGGCAAAGCATTTGCAGGGGCATGAATACTTGGTTCCATTCGCGTAGGTCCTCCCAAGTTTATGCCAGGTCTGTCATCCTGAAAGAATAAAAACTTATCAATTTTTTTTTTGGAAAATGGTAATTGTTTCTATTTTTGTAAAACAATACATAGGTTGAACTAAAAAACCATATTTACATAAGAAACTCTAATAATGCTGACCTATCCCTGTAGTGAGTCAAAGACATCAATGATAGAGACACTATCATTAGAGTAAATCTTATTACACCAAAAACACAGAGTCAAAATGCAATTCAGCTTGAATTGTTGCATATCACTCTCCCTATTCTCAAAAACTCTAAGGTTCCTCCTCTCTTTCCATATTGTACACCAAATAGTGGCAGGGACAATTCTCCAATTATTTCTGTTTTTTGCTTGTGTCCCTGCTTCTTCCCAGCTGTATGGAGCCTCTGAAATTCTACCAAGAGATGTTTGTGAGTCTCGAGAACAAATTCCACAACTGGCCAATGAATTTGCATTGGATGAATAAATGATTGACTGTTTCTGCAGTTTTCCCACAGAGAAAGCATCGATAACAAAGTGGAATGCCCCTCTTCATTAAATTCTCCTCTGTCAACACTGCTTCTTCAGCCAGTAACCACACAAAGAAAGTCACCTAGTAGGGGCTCTTGGCTTTCCATATACGTCTCCAGGGCCATTTGAATTGCATATTTTGATGGTTCGGCATTGCACCTACTTTAAAATCTGTTTTCTATTGTCCAACCACTGCAATCTTTCCTACCCTGTTTTCAGACCACTAAACTGATCAATGCTTCTAAAAAATTCTGTTATTCTTGAGAGTTCCCAGTCACTGAGATGTCTTCTAAAAACAAAATTCCACCCTCAAGGAGTCCATAAGTCAGCTATAGTACTTTGCTGCTGAAGAACTAAACTGTGGAGGTCAAGGAATAGAGTCTCCAGATTTCCTTCCACATGCCAATCGTCCTTCCAAAATCTAGTTTTTATGCCATATACCACTTTGATCTTGGTGTTTGGTTTAAATTCGTTCCAAAGTACTCTAATGGATTTCCATAAGCTAACACCATAAGGGGTGGTAATCTCCTTTGTCACCCAACTATCACTTTCTTCATATTTTTACTTTATGACTGAACCCCACAGCTCCTGATTATCATTTGAGCACTTCCAAAGCTACTTCATCCTCAAAGCTTTACTCTGGTTCTTCATGTTCTTGATCCCCAGACCCCTCAACTCAGTTTTTAATGATGTTTTTTTTTTTAAATAATTGGTAATATTGTATTCTTCAGCATTAAGGATATGCTGGAGACCTTTAGAAAATTAGAAAAGAGTAGTAAGAGCAATACTTACAAGAATTCTAAAAGTTGATCAGCATCCTCTAATCCTATCTCTTTACACCAAAAATATAGAGATACAATGCAATTCCATTTAACATTATGAATGGAATTGGATATATCTTTAAAATTCCTACTATTCCTCTCTTTCCACACTGTCCACCAAATGCAGTGTGGAATTAAATCCCAAGTCTTCTGCCTCTTGCTAACTCCTCTCCTGATCCAGCAACTAAGTAAATCGGCTATATGTTCTGGAATAGTCAATTTCACTTCTGAAAGATTGAGAAACATGGACCAGACTTGTGCTGTGAAAGTACAATGTAAGAATAGGTGACTATTAATTTCCCCTGTCTTCCCACATAAGGAGCACCGGGGATGTATTGATTTTTCCTTTCCTCCTCAAAACTTCATGTGTCAAGCATGTCTTTCTGATGACTAACCAAGTAAAGCACTTAACTTTTGTTGGTGCTGAATTCCTCCATAGATGTTTCCATGAACTCTGGCATCTACTCCTTTGCAGGTTGCACTCCTTGTATGCCCTGCCAACTGTGTAGATCCCATCCTCACTGTGATACCATCTTACGACATCTTTGGCAATATTGGTAACCAAAAAATCCCTCACTTCCTCCAACAATTTGGCTACTTTCTTTATTTTCCAATCATTTAGAAATCTTCTGAGATAAAGGTTCCAACCTTGTCTTGTCCAGCAATCACTGATCATTGCCTCAGAATTGGTGCAAAAAATTAATAGATCAAGAAACAGGTCCTTTAGGGGGATCTGTTTGATCCATAAATCCCACCAGAATCAAGTTCTCCTTTTATCCCCCACCTTGATGTGTAAATTTGGTTTTGGCTTGGACCATAAGTTTCTAATAGCTCTCCAAACGCCCACTCCATATGCATCTGTGCTTACCTAACTACACCAGAATCCATCCTCTCCATATTTACATTTAATCAAATCTTTCCACAAAGCTTGCCTCTCTTCAGTATATCTCACAACCATTTCATCAAAAGGTTGTTGGTATGCTTCCTCAAATCTCTGAAGCATAACAACAGCCTTTAGTATCAAAAGGTTGTTGTTATGCTTCCTATTTGACTAAAGTGATACCCTTTTCTTCCCCTGTTCCCTTGCCACAAAAATTCTCTTGATGTTATCCAACCTATTGATGATTCCTGTTGGAACAGGAAAAAATGACATCATATATGTTGGAAGTGCATCAAGCACAGAATTAATCAAAGTTGGTCTTTCCCCTATTGAAAGGTACTCAAACTTTCATCTTGCTAGCCTTTTCTCACACTTCTCAATCACCCCATTCTAGATTTTCATATACTTTGATTTTGCCCCCAAAGGCATACCCAAGTATGTGGTTGGGAGGACACCCACTTCACCTCCAAGTATTGACTTCAAAATTTTCATGTTTGGTACTTCATTTAGTGGATGCAGGAAGCTTTTACTCCAGTTTACATATAGCACAGAAATAACTTCAAAAATAACTAAAATCAGTCCAAGTATTTTAAGGTGGTCTTCCTTAGCATCACAAAAGATCAGGGAGTCATCTGTGACATCTGAGTACTGTAGATGAATGATGTCTGAACTTTGCCTTCCAACTCTAGCAACTTCAGAACCTCGTAACCAGCCCTCACCGCTTCCATTCTTGATCATATTGTTGAGTCCCTAAGACCAACCTGTAACCTAAAATATCCTGTTGAAGGTATGCAAAATTTAACCCACTGTCTCCAGTTGTGACCAAAACCCATCTTCTCTAGCATACCCATAAGAAAGTCTCAATGGACATGGTCACATGCTTTCTCGATTTCTACTTTGCATAGAATTCCTGGGTTTTTTTTAGACTAACCTGGAATCTACAGTTTCATTAGCTATGAGGACCGCATCCATTATCTGTCTCCCTTTAATAAAAGCTAATTGTTGTGAACCAACCAGCTTAGACATCACTTTTTTCAGCCTTCCAAGTAAGCACTTTTGAAAAGATTCTATAAATACTAGCTATCAACCTAATAGGTCCAAAGTCCTTCAATTCTTTTGCACCGTTCTTCTTTGGGATAAGAGCTATGAATATAGAATTCAGGCTTCTTTCAAACCTCCCCTGTTCATGGAAGTTCTAAAACGTCTCCATTATGTCCCCATTCACCATCTCCAAACATTTGATGTAAAACCCCATAGTAAAGTCATCTGGTCCCAGTGCTTTATCAGTCGCACACTGCTTTAAACACCTCAGAACTTCCTCCTCAAAGCTTCTTTCAAGATCCTCCTTTTCCTCCCCTGTCGACCTTGGGCAGTTCGAAAAATTGTTAGCTGGTCTCATTGCACCTCCTTTGTATGGAGCTTCTAATAGAACTCCACTATTTCCCCTTGGATTCTCTCTGGTTCTTGGACAATGTTCCCCTGGACTAGTAGTTGGTCTGTGTTGTTATACCTCTTGTGTTCATTAGCCATCTTATGGAAGAACTTGGTGTTCTTATCCCCTTCCTTTAACCGGATTGATCTTGATCTTAGCCTTCAGTAGAACCCCTTTTTTTTTAATCAAACCCTACAAGTTCAGAAGTAAACCTGCCTTTTTCATTGCCTCGTCCTCTGTTAGACCTCTATCAGAAGCAACGTTTTCCATAGCAGCCAGCTTTTCAAGTAAGTGTTGCCAAGATTTCCTTGCTCACTTCTGCTCCACTTCTTCAATTTGTGTTTCAAGGCTTTAACTTTTGCGGCAAGGATGTAATCAAGTCCCAGTATAATCAAAAGAGTTCCACCATAGCCTTACACCGTCAATGAAGCCTTCAGTCCCTAATCACCCATTCTCAAACTTAAAATATCTTTTGCTCTTCTTCCAAGAAACACCTTGGAGTGCGATCGGAGAGTGGTCTGACAATATTCTCCGCATGGATATTGTTTCAAGTTGCTAAGAGCATCATCCCATTCTTGAAATATCAGGATCGTATCCATTCTTGAAGCTATCAGGTGATTATCCCCTTTGAACCAGGTAAATTTTGCATTTTCCAGTTTAAGATCAACTAGGTTTAGAACCTTGATCAAATCAGAGTACTCCCTCATCCCTATTGTTCTCCTGATACAGTTCCTCTTTTCTGAAACATATCTAGCCATGTTGAAATAACCAAAAAACTAACCATGGACCTTCTATTAAACCTCTGATAGAGCCAATTTCTTTCCAAACTATTCTTTTCCCATATAGCAATTTGGAACATATACTCCTGTAATATGGCATGAGAAATCCTGCACTTGTGATGCAAACTTACAGGTAAAGGGCATATATCCCTATGTCTAAACCTTCCTCTTTCCATATTCTACTATCCCAAAGCATCATTATTCCTCTTCTTGTCCCACTAGCTTCCAAACATGCCATTTTGATCCATCCGCCACCCCAAATCTTCATTACCAGCCCAGTGAGATCCTCCTCCAATTTGGTTTCTTAAAGACAAATAATGTCGGCTTTCCAATCCCCCATAATGTGCTTGGCAACTTTCCTTTTGTCCCTGCTATTCAAACCCCTTACGTTCCATGAGACAAGTTTAAATTGCATCAAGAAATGGTTAGGAAATTTCTCCCCTTTTCTCTACTTCCCCCCACTTATGAATTTCACATCAAAAGCTACTAAACTTTTCAATTCTTTTGAGCCTCTGAACCTTGTCTTCTTGCATACCGCTACAACATTCTGGTATCCGCTCTGTCTGGCACTGTCCACATGTAGTAACAGTTCCATAGCTTCCTTTTCATGACCTTGGAAATCAGCCCCCAACAATTTTCCCAGTTAGATGAAATTCTGTTTCACCAAAGAAGAAACTTCTCTCTTTCTGTGATCAACAGTTGCTGTTGCGTGCATAGTGGCTCTGCTTCTTCGAGTTCCCATTCTTCAAGTCGATGTTCTCTTGTCTACAATTTTGCATACCTCTTTTTCCTCTCTCCCAATCATCACCTCCTCAATTGGAACTTGCACCTCCGATTCTCCCATATATAGCACAGCCACGTCACCCAAAGTGCCACTCGAATCTGCTGCAGTTATCTCCTTCTCAGTATTCTGTTCCACTCCCTGCGTTGTCTTTGGGCAGAAGTGTGTTTCTTTATCTTGAAGAATCCAATCTTCTACTGAATTGGGCTGGGTGGAACTGGAGATGCTATTAAAAATAAATAGGCTTGCTGGATCCAGCCCATTATACTCTTCATTTAATTGTTTTGGCCTTGACCTAAGGCCCATAACAGATTCCTTCATTAAAGAGGTCACATGGTTCTCACATGACTCAGTGGGTACCACCACAGCTGTCAACTTTCCATTACTCACATAGGTATTTGTACAAGGATCCGTAGTATAGGGGATTTCTGTACAGGAGTACGGATGTTAGTCCTTATTACCTGCTGGTCCATAACATAAGCTGATCTCAAACTATTATCTTCTTCTCCAGCGAGATTCAATTTTTTTCCCAGCAAGATTTCATATCTCGCTTTGCTTTCAACCCATATCGGAAAATGGTATCTGATTCCGCCACACGAATGCGAAACCTCTTCCAGTACAGTTCTACCGATGTTTGCAACCAGAATTCTTGCGCACTTCATATGGTTCTTCAACTTTGTCTCCTCTTCTGTTGCCACGCAACCACCACAGAGTTGCCCTATTTCTGCGAGCACTTGCAGTGACCACAGATATAGGGGGATCCCTATTATTTTTTTTCCAAGTTTTTAAACTTCCATGGAGTTTGGCACGCATCCTAGAACCGGGGTCCACGTTTCTAGGTTAAAACTTAGGTTTCTCTTCCACTGACCTTGAAGAGTTTGTTCCACCATGAATTTAATGGAAAATTCAAAAAGGAACATGTCACCATATAGCTCGTAAATATCGACTCCGAAGACCATCCATTCACAGAAGATAACCACCTTCTGATTTCAAACAGAGAGGGTTTCTCTTTTTCTGGCTTTTCCAGATACCCTATGAGACACCTATCCAAAAGCCCATCCTCTTGCTTGTCTGATGAGCTTGTCTCCTCTGTCTCCTTGTGGTTTTTGAATAGCCATTTACTGTCCCTCACAGCCTTTGAGTTGGTGTATCTGGAGTTCACAGGTCTTGTTAAATTCGTTGGTAGACTATTGGAGCATTTAATGAAGTTTTCTATCTTAAATGCTAAATTGGACCATGAATACTGGTTCCGGAATAATGCTAACAGATATACCCCCAGCATTAAAGGCTCCAGTACTCTCATATATCTCCCATATTCATTATGTTTCCTAGTGCAGAAGTATTCCTCTTTTCTGTCAGTATATCTCCTTGTGACTTCCTTCTGATCAGTGGAAGTTTCTCTTAGCAGGAAACAGATCTATTCCATCACCTTACTGCTCACAGTAGTTCTTCTCATCATTCTTCAACTTCTCTCCACCCACTCATACCAAACAGAGCCTTCATCATTCCATTTGGTAATATCAAAGGACTTGAAACCAGCATTACAAAATCCTATTTTCCCCCATGGCTTGACTAAGATAGAGGGTAGAAAGAAAAGAAGGATAATCACAGGAGATTATTACTGGAGGCAATAGGTGGATGGAAGGAATTCTGGTGGAAGCGCGTCGGAGAGAGGACTCTCCCTCCTAGGAGGGAGGAGAGAGAACTGCCTCGAAAAATGTGCCAGAGAGCATTTTTAATTAGTTCACTTTTTCCGAAGATTAGAACCTTATAAAACTTGGCAAATATTTTCAACTAATTATTTATTAAAAAAAGTTTGCAAATGCATAAGGAAATGTAAACATACTCTTGCATTCCACTTCGCAGGTGCAGTTGGCATTTGCTGCATTTGATAGCTGATGGACATGAACATACAACAAACAAAGTTAGAAGATTCTGATACGCAAACTCCACAATCAAAGTACTGGTTTCATCTACAAAACATGTTTGGACCATCTAAATGATGTGAAAAATCTATCTCATAGTAAAGGCCAAGCAGTTGATTCTAGTTACTAGACTAACGAGCATTCCTTAATGGCCAAGTTTTGCAAGAAACTCCTGAAATTTCATTTATCAGCAGATCATAATTAAGAGCAACACATGGACAGAATAAGAACGGCGCTCAACCTTTATCCTTGTTGAAGTAACTATGCAGACATCATATTGAAATGTGGCAAAAATTATTTGTTTAACAATAAAACAAAACATGCTATTACCCAGAATTGCTTGCCAACGGATGCATGCCACCCATTTCAGCCATCTCAGCAAACTGTAAGCCTGATGTCATGCCTCTTTGAGAAGACGAAACTAGTAACGCATAGTCGGTATCATAAGAAGACAAGAAATTTGAAATCTCAGCATCCAGAAGGTCAGGACCAGTGGATTCCATCTCAGGCAAGGATGTCATCAAATGAGGTGACGACATCACAGGCATCACATTAGAGATGTTTGCTTCCATATGATCAGAGGCATAAGATTGATGCAGATCATTATTAGCCACAATGTTTTCCACAGTCTGTGTGACCTGAGAATTTTGAAATCAAGCATTTGGTCAGCAATTATTTCATACAAGTTGAGCATGAACAAGGCATAGAAAAGGTCCATAGCTAACACCTTATTAAGGTCGGCATTCACCACAGCTTCGTCAGGGAACCTAGATTTGTATGCTTCAAAAAATTTACCCCACCAAACTTGCAGAAATGCTTCATGGGGAGAATTAACGGCTGAAACAGACCACAAAATCAAAAACCATTACTCCAAAGCTCAATATCACATTATCACATCACTTTAACTCATCAAACATATCTCTCTGAAATAGAGGACAGTTAATACAGTAAAAACATCCAACATTGGGTAACCACGATGTATCACATCAATCAAAGAGAATGACCTCAACTTATCAACCAAATTTCAACATGATAACTCCTCTTAGGGGCTGTTGGGTAGAATGTATTAGAAAAATAATGCAAGCATTAACTTTGTGTATTAGTAGTACCACACTTTTTTTTTGGCTAGGTACAACTAATGCAAGCATTAGTTATAAACTCTACTGTATATTGCGGAGTGTATTTATACATGGAAATTCATGATATTAATAATAAAAAGGGGATTTAATGCATGCATTAGCATGATCAAAGATTCAATTGTCCCTCAAAACATTTTTTATATCTTTAACACCATATTTGTGAAGGGCATCTTTGTAAGTAACTACTTTTAAGAAACATTATGCAATCCATTCAATTTTTAATACACCAAACCAAATAACGCATAAGAAATAATCTCTATATAATTAATACAAGCATAACTAATACAAGTATTACTAATGCAAGCATTACTAATACACTCTATTTAGCATATTCTTATACACCCTACCGAATGACCCGTTAATGTACAAAATGATCAGCTTTTAGCCTTTGATTAAAAGAGAAATTCATTAAAAAGAGTTACTTACCAACACGATTTTGATTAGCCTGAAGTTCATTGGAGAATGCCTCACTAGTCTGATGGAAACCTCTCTTATACATGTAATCGAGAATTACACATTCAAGTCTGAAAACAACACAAACAAATAAATCGAGAAGCATGGTTAAAAATAACCAAACAAAGCAGAAAAAATCACATACAACAAAAATCAAAAGAAAAGTAGACAGACAGTCTTATCAAGTACATCAACCATTAAAAATGTAAGTTAAAATAACACAGAGGCGTAGTAGCTTTTGCTATAAATAGATGAAGATCTATCACATAAAAAAACTTACAAGTTTTGAGCCTCCAAACTGGTCATGATTACCAAATGAAAACCCTTAATTAACAACGGAAAAGAGGAGGAAACGAGATTTCGACAAGAACAATTGGGAACGATGAAGACTCTCCAGAACCAAAATCCCACTTAGGTTACACAAAGAAGAATGCATATATATATATATATATAAAGCATGAAGGCCCTTAGAAAAATGTCGTTTGTCTTTTTTAACCTTTCAAAATAGTATTCACACTAGACAAAATAGTAATTTAATTATTTTCTATATTTATGAATAGTCACCTAATAACTTCACTACTATTTAGAAATAGTCGTTTAATAAACTCAAATTAATCTCCTAATATTTAAGACTTTGAAATCAATTAAACTCACCAAAATCTTTCCTTATTTGAACTATTGCAAGGAAATCCCTAATTTGTCTGTCTTATCTTTTTCGTCCATTAAAAAATATCTTTTTCATTTCTTGCAACTCTTTAATTCCAACTTTCCTCGTGGCATGTTTAAGACCACAAAATTAAAGGGTATTTTAGTACATTTACATATCTTTAATTTAAGATCACAAGATCAAATGTACTCTTTACTTTCTTAAACTCTAGGTCAAGTCAAACCAAATAAACAATTTGGAATGGAGGGAGTAATGGATATACTTTACAGAAATCCTTAACTTATTTGAACAATGTAACATAAGCTTCTCCCTTATCTACGGCCAATACTAAAGGCCCGTTTGGACATGCGATATGGAATCATGAATTCAAATGAGGGGGAAATTTAGCGGTGATCGGAAAACAAAGCGTGATTACCATTTCACGTAATTGAGAGGTGGAAGAGGTTGTACCTCTACTTGTACAGCAGGATCAAGACATGGGCGAGGGAGAGAGAGAAAACTTTGTTTGGGTTCAACAAAAATTTAGTTAAACTGAGCAAACTATTGGGGGTTGACTTCCAAGGTCATGAGGAAGAAGCCTTAGACCCAAATAGAGTTTCTCTCCCCCCCTCACCCACGTCTTGATCCTGTTGTACAAGTAGAGGTACAACCTCTTCCACCTCCCAATTACGTGATATGGTAATCGCGTTTTGTTTTCCAATCACTGCTAAATTTCCCCCTCGTTTGAATTCATGATTTCATATCCCATGTCCAAACAGGTCTTTAGTGTTGGTCGTAGATAGGGAGAAGCTTATGTTACATTGTTCGAATAAGTCAATGATTTCTATAAAGTATATTCATTACTCCCTCCATTCCAAATTGTTTATTTGGTTTGGGTCGACACAAGTTTAAGAAAGTAAAGAGAACATTTGATCTTGTGATCTTAAATTAAAGATGTCACGAGGAGAGTTAGAATTAAAGAGTTGCGAGAAATGAAAAGGGCATTTTTAATGGACGAAAAAGAAAAGTAAGACAAATTAGGGATTTCCTTGCAATAGTTCAAATAAGGAAAGATTTTGGTGAGTTTAATTGATTTCAAAGTTTTAAATATTAGGAGATTAATTTGAGTTTATAAAACGACTATTTCTAAAAAGTAGGGAAATTATTAGGTGACTATTCATAAATATAAAAAATAATTAAATAACTATTTTGTCTAGTGTTAACACTATTTTGAAAACTAAGGGCATTCATGCTTTATATATATATATATATATGCATTCTTCTTTGTGTAACCTAAGTGG
>JBCEWC010011890.1:0-16306 GCA_038996855.1 Solanum aculeatissimum
GGGGGGTAAAAAATTTATTTATTTTTTTTAAAAATAATTTTTTTTAACATTTTATTTTTTGCAGGGGCCCCTCCAGGGTAGGGTGGGGCTCGAGGTGGAGGGGTAAAGGGTGAGGAATGACTAAAAGAATTTATTTTTGAAACTTTTAACATTATTCCTACTATAATATAAGTATCCATATTTACGCATATTATTCATTGGGTAACTAATTTTTATTCATTTAAAATATGAGTCAAGTTAGGTATTTTATCCATTTTACTTAACTCATATTTGATCGACTCATATCCGACTCGACCCGTTCGTTTGCCACTCCTAGTATACACTGTACATCAATCGAATTAGTTCAGATATTCATATCAAACTAAATTATTTTCATCGTGCTTTTAAATTTATAAATTAAATCAAATTAATTAAAATCAAAATTTTCGACTTAGGATTTTTTCTTTTGTTTGTTTTAAGATTTCTCAAGCTTTCAAATTTTTTTCAATAAATTATTCACATAAAATATAATTAACTTGTGCTTTAAATATTTCTTTAGTTTTATCAAGATAGAACTATCTAGAGTATTTTAAGAAAATAACATAAAAGATGATATAAGTGATGATACTAAAATATACAACAAAAAATAATAATGAAATCGCATGAAATACATATTACAAATATATAAGTCATAATGAAAGTAATCATAATTTTAAAGTACTAAATCATGCTAAAACTAAACATTAAAGAAAAATCAAACTTAGGTATGTTTTTTAATTGTCTAAATCAATTTCAAACTAAAGAGCAAATATCCAACATTATTATCATTCTTAGTATTGATTTTTTTTTTTTACTAATGTTAGTATTAATTTGAATTTTAATTTGAACTATATTAGAATCGCTAATATCTATAGACTATAATCTTTGTTGGATCATTTAAAATTCTAAGCCAAACTTAAAATAATATTTTAGAAAAATATCAAAGCAAATGCAATAATGTATAAAATAAATTTAAAACTATATATATAATGTCAGACTGATTTGATTTCAAGTTAATTTTTTAAAGTCAAAACCAAACCAATCAAATATAGTCAGATTTTTTTCGCTTGAATTGACTCAATTTACAGTTTGATGCATTTTTCAATTTGATTTTATTTACTCGTAATTTCTATGCATTGATATTGCATAATTATATGCTTGTTTTTATTTGAGACGAAATTTTAAGAAATAAAAAAAAAAAAAAGGAAAACCATCACAATCATAGTGAACCTTGAAAGTGAAGGATATGAAATTAGGAATGGTCCTGAAATTCCGGGTTCGAAAGTATAAAAAATTTGAGCCGTAGAATTTTAACAAGACTAAAAAGGTGCAATATTCGCCCCTTAAATGTGACGTGTCAGCCAATCAAACCTCACCATCATTTCCTATTAATCTCAACCTTTATTAATAAGCAACCATACTCCATGGAAATATAACTATTCTTTCATTAACAATAATTAATAAAACGAACCCAGAAAACTTTTCTTTCCAATAAATAAATAAATATATTCCTTCTATTTTGATTTATTTATACTATTTTGACTTAGTACTCTATTTAAAAAATAATATTATTTTGTCTCATTTTATGTATCATCTTTTGCTTTTTAGTTTATTTAAATAAGAATGTCATCTTATTATAATTAGAAATATTTTAATTTTAATTTTTTTCTATTACGCTTAATAAAATGAATTTCAGCCACTAAAATGTCTAAGATTTATTTTAGCCAACAAAATTTTAAAAAAAAATTCTTTTTTTTAAAACATATTGACGAATCAAAGAGTGTCACATAAAATAAAATAAAGGGAGTAGCCTTTTATATGATCTTCAACTAAAACTATATCAATATTTTAAATTATCCTTTGATCCGGTGATCTTAAACATGTGATGAAAAATAAAATTTAAAACTTATAAAAAGAAAAAAAAAGACAATTTTACCAGAAACAAACAAAAAATGTAATACAAAGTAAGTGAAACTAAAGAAATAGATACTCCCTCTATTTAAAAAATACAGTAATAACTTACTTTTTAATTTTGTATGTTTAAAAAAGAAAACTTTTTAATAATATTTTAATTCTGTGACAGATTTAATTTCACAAAAATAGATAATATTTCATACTATAATCTCACTAAATTAATTTAAACTAAATAGGAGGAATAGTGATTTTGAAATTGGGAGGTAGTAGTTATGTGTAAAGTAGGAAAATAAAATAGTAGTAAGAGAATTCGATGGAAAATTCGTTTTATCTTTTGTTGTCATATTTTAATATATATATATGCCCCTCATCTCTCCTTTGCTTTGTCTAATCATCTTCTCTCTTTTTACAATGTCAACCAGATTCCGGTAGTTTCTCCTCACCCACCCCTACCTCTATATACTGTTTATATACACCTATATATAAATACAACTCTCACTTCATCTTTTCACTTTCATGTAATACAAACAACTACTACTACTGCAAGCTTTTCAAGGAGAAGAAGAGACCAAAGAAGATAGTTTTTAATTATTTATTCGTGGACCAAAAAAAGAAATAGGTCATGGCTGATGAATATGAAGCAGGTGTTTGTGGAGGAAATTGGTGGAGTTCAAGTAGAAGTATATTTGGTTCATCACTATGTGCATCTTCAGTTCCTTTAGGGAACTCCAATTTTGCATGGACAAATGATCACTTGTTGGATATGAAATCTTCCTGTAGGTCTAATGATGAATCTGGTAATTCTGATGAATCTGTTGTGCTTCAAGAATTGCCTAAACATGATTCCACTCTACAAATCTTGGGGATTGGCCTTAATTCTTCATCAACACCACATAATTGGAATCATAATACCTTGATGTAAGTTTGTGCTTATTTTTAATCTTATTGTACACTATTTGTCTGAGATGAGCTTATATATGTATGAAGTGACTGAGTGAGAATTTATATAGTCGATCCTAGATTGATTGAGGCTAAAGGCGTACGATTTATTGTTGTGAGATGGAGAAAAAAAGGGAATAAAGGAGATATTCTTTCATTTCTATGGGGGAAAAAAGGGTTTCTTTATAAAGGCTCAAACAAGTCAATTTTGTTGTTTTTTCATTGATATATATAAAAGTTTGCAACTTTTTCTTGAAATTATATATGCAGGCATGGAAATGATAGAGGTGAAAGCAATTATCCTTCAATAATACTACAAGAAGACCTAAATTCAAGCATGAGTTACCAACAAGAAAGTGGAGTTGATTGTTCAAGCAACTCATTTAAACAAGATTTCACTTTAGGCATGAATCATCCAATCACTAGCTCAACTAATAGTACTAATCATCATGATCAATCCACTAATACTATGATTTCTTCAACCTTTCCAATGAATACTTCTCCTTTCTCTAATTATCCAACATCTTTACTTCAAACTTTACTTGATAATGATCCTCCTCAACAGCAATTACAACCATCTTTATTTGCTCCCAATAATAACCAGCCAATGAATTTTCCAACATCTTCCTTAAACTACAGGCCAGATTTGAATAACTTTTCACCTTCTTTGCCTAAATTCCCTAATTCCTTGTTGCTACCAAAACAAACACCTTCTGATCATTTTCCAAATTACTCTATTAATGCTACAGCACCCTCTCTCTACAATAATTCATCAGCCACATCCTTAAACAATATGCGCGGTAATCTCTTGCCTTCCATGCATCCACAATTGCTGCAGTCTTCACCAACATTTAACGAGAAATCCAGAGTTACTAAGGGTACTTCTAAGGTAATTCATAACATGAGAGTTTAAGTTACATATATTCACAATATAAATAAAGTTTTATTCACTAACGATCTAAAAAATATTTATACAATCAGATTACTTAGAAGGTACGTCAGTATAGAGAAATTATACTTAGTTATAGTTACGTTGGACAAGTTATTTCTTTTTTTGGTATTAATTAAATGATTAAGCATATGTTTTTACAACATTTTCAGTGTGATGTTGAAGAAGTAAGAGAGTCGAGGGTGAGTAAGAAAAGTGGTAACAATGAGGCAACATTGAAGAGGGCAAGAATAGAGACACCATCACCATTGCCAACTTTTAAGGTAAAGGACATATCTATGCAATCCAACTTTAGACTAAATTAAAGATGGAAGCTTTTTCTTTTACTAAGTAAAATGATTGCTTTGTCCAAAGAAATGGATGACAATTTTTCAGCTTTTTGTTATCATCAGGTCAGAAAAGAGAAGTTGGGGGACCGGATTACTGCCCTCCAGCAATTGGTTTCACCTTTTGGAAAGGTAAATATTTCTATTTTTCTTTTTTCTTTTGGAGTATCATTTTAATTAATTAGTTTATAATTCTTCTAAATTTTTGTAATTCCTTTAATTTGTTGTTTCAGACTGATACAGCTTCAGTTCTTCATGAAGCTATTGAGTACATCAAGTTTCTCCATGATCAAGTCAATGTACGTTACGTTACGTTACGTTAATAACTCAATTTAATTAACACACTAAATAATGAATCAAGAAAATTCAAATTGAACTCACATTTTTTTTTTGTTTTATTTGATTTTCAGGTTCTTAGTACTCCTTATTTGAAAAATGGATCAACCCCTCAACACCAACAGGTAAAACACCTATCTATAAATGTGCTATTTCATTTAATGAACCAAGAATGACAACATATAGTTATCTTTCAAGTGACTTGATATTAATAACCCGTTGTTTGCAGAACGTTGATAAGGTTAAGGAAGAAGATTTGAGGAGTCGAGGATTGTGCCTGGTACCGATATCGAGTACTTTCCCAGTAGCAACTGAAACTAGTACAGATTTTTGGACTCCAAATTTTGGTGGTACATTCAGATAAAGATTTCAAGAAAAGGGAAAGTGAGTATCCAAAGGAAGACAGCCAATGATGGGCCATATCTACAGCCAGAATGATGCGTTGGTAGGCTAAGTACATGATGATAGAGAGGATTTCATAATTAAATGTAGACCTGTAATCACATTAATTAATTACTAGTAAGACTTAATAATCTGCAGGGGATTAGGAACAGGAACAAGTGCTAAATTTAGCTGAGACTACTTTTAGATTACTTTATTTAACATTTGTGTTTAAGTTTTCTGTACGTTGTTGTTGTGGTTGTTGTTGGTTGGGCTGAATTTAGCACATCATAAGGAACTTTTTGTTCCTGTTTCTATATTTATAATTAAAATGTTCGCATGAGTTATCATCACTTCTTTCTCTTTTTTTTTTGTTATTTTTCTTTTTACTTGCGAATAAGCGTAGCATAGTGATTAATGAATTCAGATGAAAAATATATGTGGTCTTATGTTCAAACCTGTGAATATAGTTATTTGATAATCGTTATTGACGAGAGATAGCAAATATTCTATGAGTGAAAGATAGTGGATATTTTGTTGAATCAGTCGAGATGAACATAAACTAATTACGAAGAGAAATTAAAACAAAAATAGAAATGCATAGCTTTTGATTTGTTTAATAATTTGGAATGTGTGTAGTGGAAGTCAGAGGGGAGTCCCACTGATCATACTTTTAGGCTAATCTCTGAGAATTCTCACAGTATTTTCCAACTAGTGGGTCGGGTCGGCCATAACCCACTATTTATAACCATTTTTATGTGATTCAAATTGTCTTGGCGGCCATACCTACCCCCCTCCTCCCCTCCCCCCCCCAAACTAAAAACCCTATTTGAACTGCCATGGAATATTAAAAGTCTTATTAATTTAATATATTTATTATTATAATTGTTTGGTGCATTAATTCTATCCTTTATTTTAGCTAGATTAGGTTTAGCTTTAAACTTTTCTCGTCATATGCTTAACACATAATTCATCTTTAACTATTTTAGAATAAATAATAGAAGTCGGTTTTTTCCCATTCAGCCTGATGGATTTAACCTCTTCTCTCTACTTTACATATATTGAATTTCGAGGAATCTTCTCGTAGAGCCATTTAAAAATATCTTAATTATGTTTTATAGTTATAGTGTGGGTAATTATATTTTGTAATTATAGTTATAGTAATATTTGTATACTTCATGCAACATTTGTATACATTTATATAATTCGCTATACAATTTGTCGTTTTTGTATATTTTGCTATATAATTTGTGCAGAACGTTTGTATAATTCGTTATACAATTCACGATGTTTGTATATTTCTTCATACAATTTGTTTCACGCACAACTTTTGTATAATCGCGCGAATCTGTAATTACAGCTAGATGTTTGCCGCGAGCCGTAATTAATTCAAAATATAACTATATTAGCTAATTAACTAGTAATATGTTTATTTATTCACATAATTTTTTCTTAAATTTATCTTTATTATTACCTATAGTCATTTTCTAATGCATTGAATTTGATATATTGAGAGGATTTTGTAATAAAATTTTGATTTTATTATTATTGCTTAAGAGGTGTGACACATCTTTACTGGACTAAAAATGAATAAAAGGAGTAATTGATATTAGACTTATTAACTAAAATTAGAGTAAATCTCACTCGCAATATTAAATCATTTTCTTCTAATTTAGTCAATCATATATTTAGATTTTTTATCTTCCTCAGGAAAAAAAAGTTGTTTATAGAGTTTCTATTATTTGAACGTTTATAGATATATTATAATTATGATTTAGAGATAATGCATATTAAGCAAAGTAATTAACGTGTTGAAATTTAATTAGTTGATCAATCCCAGCTTTTACATCACAAATAGTACAAGTAGGATAGTTAATGATTGGTGGAGACAAATTAAGTAATGATTTATCATTCGAATTAACTAATATGTGGAAGTAGATAACTTGAGAATAATTGTAATGAAGTTTAAATTAATAAGTGGATTGAGTTAAAATGAAGACTTCAGGAAAGTTAGGATTAAACGTTTTCCACAAGTTAAAGGGCCTAAAGTAATTATAATTCCTCCGTTGCATTTTTTTGAGAGTCAAATAAATTATTTTTTATTATAAACTTTTATATGTCTTTTTAATATTTTAAATTGTATAATTTTTGTAGTTCATAGTACTTTTTATGAAGAGTCCAAATGTGTAAATTTTATTTCAAAAAATTTAAAAGTTTTATGTTCATTAATAAAAAATAACTATTTTTCATTAAAAAATTTCTCTAAAAATGTTTTGTGCGCAGTGGCGTCTCACTTAGAGGTGTTCAATGGACCGTGACTATTTTGATTGAATCAATGAAAAAAGAAAAATATAATAGTATTTTCAAACAAGAAAATTTAAAAAGTTTTCAATATTTTAATGAAAATATATTTTTCACGATGCATTTTCCTAGCGAAATAATTTAGTGAAAAAAATATATATTTTATAACGTAATTTTTCATCAGTACGTTCACATTGAAAAAAATCCTTTATTTCTTGTAATAGTTCAAATATATAGTCAAAATTTTAAAAATTAAATTTGGAAAAGCAAAAGTTATGAGACAAAGGAAGTATTAATTTTATCATAGCTCTTTAAAAATACTAATAAGTGCATATTAATATTCTAAAAAACTAATGTATTTTAGAGAATCTAAAAAATGCAATAATAATTTTAGCGAATCTGAGCAACATAGATTTTTATCTTATTTATGCATGCGTATCTTTAATTGAGAAGCTTAAACTTGAAGAATCCCTATGACAAGGGACTCATCACAAAAATAATAAACAAAAATAACTTTTGTTGATTAGTAGTATCTCTAGCAATCAGCTTTTTTAATTTTTGACAATTCATGAATTGATCGGTTGATGGCTATTACACCAAACCTTAGAACAGCAGGATCTGTACCTTTGTTCTTCACTTATCCATCCATGAACCAAAATATCTTATAATTTCATGGAGATATCAGGGTTTATTTATTATGATTATGATTCCACCGTCATTGACCACAACTTTTTCATATATTATCTTAATTATTTTTTATTATAAAGTTGTCACTGCTTTTATCTTTAATCTAGTTTTTAACTATTTAAATTTTGTCTTATTATAAATATAATGAGAGTTCGAATTATATATCTTACATTGATAGATCAAAAAATGAAGAAATTACACCTAAGATATAGATATAATACTTTAAAAATAATGATGAGACGCCTTTTGAAAAAAATTGTACTGATTTGATCAAATAAAATAATGTCACGTCATGTTAAGATATCAATTGTTATATTTGTAGTAATTGATGGTTCGACCTTTGCCGATCTATAGGTCAGTTTACAACCCATGCATATATATACGTAGCTCGGAGATAAATGCAACAACAACCCAAAAAAAAAAGTTTGTAAGCTTTATGATCATATTAAATAACATGAATGACATAAAATAATGTATATATAAAATAAGTCTGTCTAATTTAATTAATGGTTGAAAATGCTTGAAAGATGTAGGTGTCACACAATGAATTCCACATTAGCCCATGATCTTACTAATAGACATGTGAAACTTAATCGATGAAGGAGATTGTTACATTATACATGAGAACAAAATTTCATATTGATAGTTAAAAAGAGAAAATATATATAAAACTGGACAGACATAATCTAAAACGAATTATATTTAAAAATGTTTTTGAATTGATTTAGCCCCGAATACCTTTTGGAAAAGGTGTCATGAATTGAAGAGAAGAACATGAGTTAGCTCGGGGATTGTTATCACAAATCACAATATAAGATCCTCCTACTATTTATCTCCAAGATATTATTACTCCTATAACTTAGAGGAATAATTTGAAGAAAAAAAAAATAGACCTATAAGAAGGAATAGTATTTATACAGGGAAAAAAAGAAAAGGAAGCATCATTTGATGTTAATAAAGTATATATAGATGTTTGAGTAGTCTGACTTTAGTAGGCAAAGATGGTAGCTTTTTTTCTTGTTTTGGCTAATCATTGCAACTTCTCTTAGACTCTCTTCAAGCATAAGTTTTTCAATTTCTTAAAAGTTCATTTGCTTTCTTCAACTTTGAATCTCATCGTCAAGTACTTTCCCACTCACAATTCGAATATATAGCCATCAACTATATCATTCTGCCCTACATAACTTTTAACATGTTAAACACCAGCTGATCACTCAGGTTTGGAAAATCATACTGTGCAAATTAGGCAAAACAAATCCTTTTGTATATATAGACACTTTTGAATCCCCTAGTAAAGCGCACTAATATAGGTACTAATTACTCAACTTATCGATAGTTTCAATAATTACGTATTTTGTCCAAATTTCCTCCTTACCTCCATGAGGTAGGGGTATGATCTGTTTACACTCTACTCTTCCCAGACTTCACTTGTGGGATTTCACCAGTATGTTGTTTTTGTTTTTGTTGTTATGCGAATTGCCTAACTGCATTTGCCTCTAGATACAATATGTTTACATCTAGAGACACTGTATATAGCCAATGTATCTTGCCTCCTTCCTCTCTCGCTCGTCTCTCTCCCTCCATGGTCCATGTACTTCTTTGTATCCGTGTTTCATAATTTCATGTATTTGTGTATCCAATGTCAAACATGCACTTATATATCCAGTGTATATAAGTTTTATCCAATGATGAATTCAGTATCAATTTTATGTATCCAACATAAAAAATGATATATCCAGTGTATTTGTGCATAATGTCCAATGTATTTGTAGTTACTTATGGGTTCTGATGCATACAAAGTATATATTTGTACATAAATACATCTATGTAGTATTAATACCCAATGTATCCGCGCATAGATACATGCTTACAAAAAGACAAAAGACAAAGATGAAGATATAGTTTTTCATATACATATATACATGTGTTTATGTAATTATGCTTTAACTAGTGATTCTTCAATAACTAATTTAAAGATGAGGGAGAGAAATGGAGGAGGAAGAGCAAAGAATTATGTAACTAATTTAAAGTAGAGATAGTTCAAAAATTATTTTAAATGGCAGGTTAAAAAATATGTATGTTTGCAAATTGGGATTTTATTATGGTTCATATTTTGTGAATCATGTGGGACTTAGTTGAGTGTTAACTAATTGATATGATTACACCAACAAACCATTGAGAAAAATTATTTACACAAAAAATAATCTATTTTTTCTTAATTACGAAAAGTAGTCATTTGGCTGACCTTTGGTTATTTGTTACTATTTTAGGCATTCAACCCTCATTGTATAGACATGTATAGTCAGTTTATATTTGTGTATCATAATGTATATTGTATAAGTAATATACATTGTATAGCAGTGTATAATTTCTATAGTTATGTATAGTTTCGCTGATTTGAGGTTATTTTTTATGTAAATAAAATACAGACTACTTTTTTTAAAAAACTTTTTACCTTTTCGTATATATATATATATAAATATATATATATGTAATTCTCCCTGACTTATTTGGAAAGTTCACTTCTTTTTTTGAATAAATACACTTTATCAGTTTGATTTAGCATTAAGTTAATCTAAAGTGTGTGTAAATTAAAGCAAAGAGCAATGATACTACAAATAAATTGAAATAGAAGATAATACTTTTTCTTTTTTCAGTTTAGTCCAGTCATATGTGCTATGATTTTCACACTTCAATGTGATGAATAAGACCAATAACTATGCCCCTTTTTGGGGCCTGGACCCTCTTCTTTTACTTTTGTGATTTGTAGCAACTAAGCCCAAATCAAATTCCAGCATTCTCATTATTAGAAAATTTTACACTCTACAAAATAGGATTTCTAATTTATTTTTTAGATTAATCACTCAAACTAACAACTATTTTAAATTATAACATTTTTAGAAAAAAATATTCTTTAGTTTTAGGCTTCAAAATTGATGAAACTCAATCCCTCCCAATCTTCCTAACGTGAGATACAAATTACTCAATATTGTCCAAATAAACTTAACCTAAAAGTATATTAAATGTTTATAACTGAATCAAGATATCATCAAAGAAAAGCAAATGAAAGAATTTCATAACAATTACATCATAGAATTGAGAATAAATTTTCTATCTCATTGTTGACTGGACAAGCTCAGCACACCAAAGCTGTCGCATGTAAATCATCCCATCTTAATCTTCTAGAAGAGGGGACATCAAAACAGATAGAATAACTTATAAGTAGAATACCATAACATTTAAAAACCTACAAGTTGTCCCCTCCAATTATTGAAGTAGTTGTTATATAGAAATCATATATATATATATTAGCAGTACAAGTCATGCTGAAAATAATGTGTCCAGCAGAGACAAAGGGAAATGAACAAGATAAAAAAGTGAATGAAGAGATAGAAATTGCAAGCATCTCACTTTGGGATTTTTTTTAAAAACTTTTAGCACTCATCATAAGGACCACTTCTATCTTGGATATATTCTCTGGATTGGCACCCAATTTTAAGCTGATTTATTGCTCTGTTTATGCTGGTTAAAATGATTTGTGTTGTTTACACTACTCTCTTCATGTCATTTTTAGCGAAACAAGATTGTCTTTTTAGGAATTCAAGGCATAATTAATTGAGTAATGTTTCCAAAAAATAACTGCCTTGCTCAAAATATCAAGAAACATCTGATAAATAGGGGCAACTTAGTAAATGCTACCTCATACAATTTTTGTTTTTTAATGGCATGAAAAAAGCTGCAACGACACTTAATTTTGAACGAAGGAGGTTCAATATTAATGCTAACTGTTGCTTTTTAAGCAAACAATGTAGCAACTTACGTTTCTTGATATAAATCTGTAGTTTGGGCCAATTTATATAGGGATTGGAACACTAAAATCTTCCAATCAAATGGCCTTTGGACATCCACAATAGAGTAGCATAATTCCCAAGAACTCTTTTTTCTTTTTGTTATGAATCTTTGAATAAGTCTATGTACTTTAGGGGCAGGTGCAGGGATAGGGGGAAAATATGAAGGGACTGTTGCTGTAGCCATTGGTTATGAAGAGAAAAACATTATGTATGATTCATAGAACATGTAAATCAACCTCTGTAAACTGTGACAGACACTGACCAATGACCCTATATATATGCTGATAATAAGAAATAATCACTTATTGTTTAATTCAGTAGGAATGAAACTTAAAACGAGAGTATACTAGACATAGGAAAAAAAAAATAGACAGCAGAATCCAATAGCATATGAGTTGCAGTGAAACAATCAAGCAGAGCCTTTGAGCTTCTTTGTGATGGTGGCAATGTATTTTCCCTGGTGGAAAGCTTGCTCAAGTTCAAGCTCTGTTGGCTGTCTAGAGCCATCTCCAGCATAAGTTCCTGCACCATAAGGACTTCCACCTTTAATCTTCTCCATCTCGAACATGCCAGCACCAAATGTGTAACCGATCGGAACAAAGATCATTCCATGGTGAACAAGCTGAGTAATTGCTGTCAACCTGCAGATTTATTGAGTTTAGGTAAAAGTTTTACTTGAAATCTTCAAATCACAGTTCAAACTCAAAATGTGAAAGTCATTAGAGGGGAAGGGACTAACGCGGTAGTCTCTTGGCCACCTCCTTGAGAGCCAGTGCTGTAGAAAAGTCCTGCTGGCTTGCCTGCAAGCTGCTGAGTTCTCCAAAGACCACCAGTGGCATCAAGAAATGCCTTGAACTGAGCAGACATCATCCCAAATCTAGTTGGGAATCCGAACACAAAGCCGTCACCTTCAGCAAGGTCATTGGGTGTGATAATTGGTGCATCGCCTTTTGCTGGTCCACCCATCTTTCCAAGAACCTCTTCTGAAAGAGTTTCTGGTACCTGTGCCATTCACAGACCAGCCAAAAAATAACAGAAGCAATATACATTCATTAGTTTTTTCTCTTTTCATCTCCAAAGCCCTCTAAAGCGGCACTATTCAGAATATGGGATCAATCATAGGAATCAAGAAATCAAGGAAAAGTGAGCCACAAGTGAATTGATAAGACAATTTCAACTATATGATTTTCTGTCTAATTGCATTGACTCCATTAAACAATTAGTAGTCAACTAGGAATAACTACATCAAATGTCAAGACAATAATTTCTTAGCAAGATTTTAAGGAAAGGACTCCAGAGATTCCACACTGTCAATGATTAATGTAAACACTTTAGGAGACATTCCATTTGCAAAGTCAAAATCAAATATTTATTCAATTCTCAGGGATAAAAAACTCTCAAACTAACTCATATAAATAACATTTTAAAATGAAATGTAAACAGACCTGCCATAGCTTGGCTTCTACGCCTTCAACTGATGCGGCACCCTTCTTTATCTCTTGTGCTAGCTTCTCAACATGTCCATACATAGAGTAGTAACTGCATAAATTTATATTTACCACCATTAACTTTACAAACACCAGACTTGAAAATCAAATAGATCATACAAACCATCCCTACTTTTGGAGACCATTTTTTGGGGGTTTACAAGACTCCACAGCATCAGATACGCATATGAGACACACAAAAATTGACTTAAATTGAATAAGAATCATAGATCAGATTCGAATAGTTGCAAGAAAATCCAGTTAAATAACACCATCTATATTCCGGATGAGAACACAGGCACTAGAATCCATCTTCACAGAAGCCTTCTAGAGATAAAACAGGAATATAATATGGCACAAACCAGAAAGTGGCACTCAATAATCACAAATCATCCAATGAGACACGTTCAAGAGATCTGCAGGAAAACTTCTTTGCCAACAGGAATCTTGAAGCAAAATCATTTAGTACCAAAAATAATATCAACTACTCCATCTTGGAGTTTCAAGTGATATTTTTCTATTTCAAGAATGTAATCTTACAAAGACTAGTAATAGAGTACCTAACCAACTCCTGTGAATTATTTGGTACATCATTTTCATAAGAACCTTTTAATAAGCAAAGATTTTCCTACCTTAGATCAAGACAACAAACAACTGTAGAAGTGGATAGGGTGATATCATTTTTTTAATTTCAAGAATGTCATTTTTGTAAAAAAAGACTAAAAAGAATACCTAACCAACAACTCCAGCAATAATTAATTGTCTACATCATTTTCATAACAATCATCCAATAAACTACAGATTACCTACTTTAGATCAAGACAACAAAATCTGAAACAAATGGTAGTCTTGCTCATCCCACACAATCTCTTCAACAAGGTCATTCATCAATTCATCACTGGAAAACAAATCTTGCAAAGCCTTAGATCAAATTCCCATATATATAATAAGAGTATAACATAAAGATAGAGTCTTTACAAGCACACAGACATGGGAAAACCAAGAATCAAGAATCTATCATCCCAGATCAAATCAATAAAAAATAAATCATACACACAATTCATTCCACTCTAAATATCAAAAACAGAGAACCCCAAACTCATATATTAAAAGAGAAAAAGAACATGCAGAAAAACAAGAAGATATAAATGCAGAAAAAGCTAGATTGCTTACACAATGTAGACTTTGGTAGCCATTGAAGAGGGGAGGTGGTAGGTGAATGAATGAGTTGTTGTTGGAACAAAAAAGAAGAGAGAATGGTGGTGGAATGGAAGAGAGTGGGGAGGCCATGGCTTATTATATAGTGGGGGAACCCAAATAACCCCAAATTAAGAGTTGACCATTTTCAGTTTTGGTTTATTAGACTCTACCCTTCTCAGGTTTATGTGAACTAATTAGGGGTAATTAAGTCATTTGCTCCCTCATTCTTTTGATTTGTTAATAAGTTTGTTGATGTCACGCTCATCATCATTATCGTAATAATTATAATTTTTTTAATTATTATTTCTTTGTTTTTAATATTATGGTTCAATTTCTTATTCTTCATTATTGAGGGGAAAAAAAAGGGAAGCGCAAAGGAAAATTCGAAAGATAAAAAAGGAAAAAGGGCTAAAATACTTCCAACTATGGAAAATGATATAAAATTATCTTTCGTTGATCTATTGGCTCTCAAATATCTTTGGATAAAATTCTGACTACTTTTATAATGAACATCATTTAAATAAATTTACTAATGTGACCATATTGGTTACATTTTAATTTACTTAAATTAATTTAAAATCTATCCATTCCTAATTAGACTCAACCTAAATTAATTACACTTGTCCAAAATCAACTTAACCCAATCGATTAAAACAATACACCCCTCATTCCCGACATTATCATCAAGATTTTTAATTCATGTTAGTATTGTTGGGGATGAAAGGTGTATATATTTTAAGCGGTTGCATTAAATTAATTTAGAATTGTTGTAGTTAATTTAATTTGTGTTGGATTTAATTAGAAATTGGTGGGTTTGTAAATTAATTTTGAGTAACTTAGAATGGCTCGTCATGTATTTAATAAATTTATTAAAATTATTTAAATGATTATCCATTACAAAAGTGATCAATAGTTAGATGAAGAACAATTCAAACGATATTTTAGGCCTTTTATTGAAAAGACAAAAAATAACAGAAAATACAGCTTTTGCTATTTTATTTAAATTACATTCTTTACAAGAAAGGATTTGTGTAAAAGAAATACTACTAAAATGTTTGGATTACCTGCCAATAAAATAAATGCCATACAAATATACAATAGACAGACAATTACTTATTATCTATTTTAGGCGACAAATATTTAGATGCTAGCATATAGTATTTTACTTATTTTCCATTTTCATGTTTAGTGCTCCTTGAAGTTTTTAGCTTGTAAGACTTTACTTGCCACATTTAAAGAAAATAATTTTTTGGGGGTAACATTTAATTGTCAATGTCAATTCAAAAGTTTCGTAATTATTTCTGAAATAGTAAAAATGCATATATTTTGTTTCTAAAATATTGAAAAAGAAAAATATTTGATTCATTTAATAGTAGCATTATTGGTTTTTGAAGGGAGACGTAATATTTTGTTCAATGCTTTGAAAAATTCATTATTATAGAATTAATGAGACACATACAGTTCACCTTTTATTATGATTTATGACTGAAGATTAACAGTTACATCCTTGAAAAACTTAAAGAGAATTAGAGCATGTTTGACTTAACTTAAAAAAGTGTTCGACAAATTTTAAATTAGCTTAAAAAAAATAAAAAATTATTTTAAATAAATTAAAAGTTAAAAGCTTTCTCTTCCAACTTTTTATTTTACAGCTCATATTCTATTTTGACCAACAAAATTATTTTATTACCCTAAATATTTTTTTATATTACTCTCCATTATCACACTTTATTATCCATCGTTGCTCTCTTTCAAAGCAAATATATATATATATATATATTTTTTTTCTTTCACCATTCTTTTTATAAATAATTTATCATAGCAAAAAAATATTAATATAATAGACAATAACTATTACTCATAAACAAAATTAAAAGACATTTTAAAATTTTCATGTGATCTATCCAAATTATATAT
>JBCEWC010011892.1:0-16305 GCA_038996855.1 Solanum aculeatissimum
ACCCATTCACGGGTCTTGAGCCTCCACACAACCCGTGAAACCCCTCCGTCAACACGACGTAATCTCTGGAACGTTAACCTTATACATAAAATCGATCTGTAACCCAAGGCCATCCCAAAACACTTTACCACGCCTCCTGAGGGGTCATACGACCTGCCTCATGGATCGTGAGTCCACACACGGCCTGTGGTCCTTCCGTGATGCAGTTCCTTAGCCATATTTTTCAGAATGCAACCTTGTGCAGGCAGTCTCACTGTAAAGGCCATAACGTTCACATCCAAACTCCAAATTGAGTGAAACCAAGTGCGTTGGGAAGTTAACTCAAAGAGATTCAGTTTGATAGGTCGTGTCTAACACAATTCATCTTGTACCAAGAGATATGTCCATTTACAATCAGTACTTCCACAAGACGTCAAGCAAAACTTAACCAATGAGATTTCTTCCAAGACGGTCACGCAAGAGAGACTCAGAAAACCCAAAAACTAACCAAGATAGGTTCAACTCAGTCCTTAAACAGCATCGCAAAGTTCAAAATTTTCTGGGTAGTTACATCATCTCCTCCTTGGGAACATTTTTCCTCGAATGGGCTAGAACAAGGCTTGAAAGTCAAGAAACATTTCGACATAAAATATAATGCATCATTCATCATTTCAAAAGTCATTTAAAACTCATGTCAAAACATTATTCAAATCATTTTGTGCACATGTATGCTTGTAATGCCATGAAACTCAAGAAAACAAAGAATTAGGACCATTCAGAAAGAGAGATAGAACCTAGTACCTTAGGCTTGAGTAGATTGGAAGAGATAGGGGTATCGCTTCATCATGTCTGACTCTGCTTCCCATGTAGCACCCTCCACATGTTGATTTCTCCAAAGTACTTTAACTGAAGCTACTTCCTTATTGTGAAGTTGTTTTACTTGCCTATCCAAGATTTCAACCGGTACCTTTTCATAAGTTAAGTTCTCCTTAACTGTAACATCCTCCAAAGGCACAATTGCCTTAGGGTCATCAACCAATTTCCTCAACATCAATACATGGAATACCAAATGAATAGAACTCATATCCAAAGGCAACTCTAATCTATAAGCCACATTGCCAACCCGTTCAACGATCTCATATGGTCCAACATACCGAGGGCACAACTTGCCCCTTTTGCACAAACGTATAATGCCTTTCATAGGTGACACCTTCACATAAAACCAATCACCCACTTGAAATTTGAGGACTCTTCTCTTAGCATCTGAGTAAGACTTTTGGCGACTTTGAGCCATTTTCAACCATTCTCTAATCAACTTCACCTTCTTTATAACTTCAACAACCAAGTTCGGTCCTAATAATGCCATCTCACCTAACACAAACCACCCCATCGGGGACCTATACCTTTCACCATATAAAGCTTCAAATGGAGCCATACCAATACTAGTGTGGTAACTATTATTGTAGGAAAACTCGATAAGCACTAGGTGATCATCCCAATTTCCCCTGAACTCCAATACACAAGCCCTTAGCATATCCTCTAAAGTTTGAATTATCCTCTCGGCTTGTCCATCGGTTTGGGGATGGAAAGTTGTGCTCAATTTAATCTTAGTGTCAAGTCCTTTTTGAAATGAACCCTAAAAGTGAGAAGTAAATTGGGTACCACAATTTAATATGATAGACCTCGGTACACCATGCAATCTCACCAACTCCCGAATATATAATTTAGCGTAATCTTCAGCATTATAGGTAGTTTTGACCGGTAGAAAGTGAGTCGACTCAGTCATTCGATCAACAACAACCCAAATAGAATCGAACTGTTATGAGTATGGGGTAACCCAATTACAAAGTTCATATTCACATATTTCCACTTCTAAGTAGGAATCTCAATATCTTAGGCTAAGCCACCAGGCCTTTGGTGTTCCACCTTCACTTGTTGGCAATTCAGAAATTTTGACACAAACTTAGCTATGTCCTTCTTCATTCCATGCCACCAATACAATTCTCATAAGTCTTGATGCCTCTTAGTAGATCCCAGATGAATAAAATATTAGGAATTATGAGCTTCACTCCTGATAACCTCCCTTAGGCTTCACACTTGTTAAACTTGGCAAACGACTGCTTCTCCCTCAAGGTCTAAAGTACTAACCTCAAGTGGTCCCTATATTCCTTCTCAGTACGGGAGTAAATCAGGATATCATCAGTGAAAACAAGCACAAAATTGTCAGGGAATGGCTTGAATACCCGGTTCATAAGATCCATAAACACCGCCAGAGCATTGGTCAAACCAAACGACATCATCACAAATTCAAAATGTCCATATCGAGTCCGAAAAGCTATTTTGAGAATATCACACTCCCTCACCTTCAACTGGTGGTAACCCGAATGAAGATCTATCTTAGATAAATGAGTGGCTCCCTAAAGTTGATCAAACAAGTCATCTATTTTGGGCAATGGGTACTTATTCTTAATGGTCACCTTATTCAACTGCCGATAATTAATACACATTCGGAGTGACCCATCCTTCTTTCTCACAAACAACATAGGAGCACTCCAAGGTAAAATACTTGGTTGGATAAAGCCTTTCTCCAATAAGTCCTTCAACTCCTTCAGTTCGGCCGGAGCTATACGGTAAGGAGGAATAGAAATAGGTTGATTATCCGGAAGGAAATCTATGCCAAAATCCACCTCTCTTTTAGGAGGAATATCGGGCGAATCTTCGGGAAACACATCGAGAAACTCATTAACCATTGGAACTGATTCAAGAATAGGAGACTCAGTTTCCATATCTCTAACCCTTACAATATGATAGATGTACCCCTTACAAATCATCCTCCGAGCATTGAGGTAGAAAATAAACTGACCCCTAACCATGAAATCACTACCTTTCTATTCCAACACAGGTTCATTAGGAATCTGGAATCTGACTTGCCTAGTCATACAATCGATCGAGGCATATGATGCATGCAACAAATCCATCCCAAGAATAATATCAAAATCATACATCTCAAGACTTTATGCAAGACTGAAATAGGACAACCCCGATACATCTTTTGAGCAATAATAGACTCACCCATGGGAGTATAAACTGAATAAGGTTCCCTTAAAGTTTCAGGACTCAAACCAAATTTAACAGCCAACAGAGAAGTCATAAAAGATAAATTCGCACCTGTATCAAGTAAAGCATAAGCATAAAAATCAAAGACTTTTAACATACCATTCACAACATCTAGAGCTTCATCCACCTCCTGTTGGGCATGAAGAGCATAGATCCTATTGTTCCTGGGAGCACCACCAACTTGTGCCTTTGGCTACCCTTGACCACCTGTAACCACTTGATCCTTCTTTGTGTTCTTTAAGCAATCGGCAACTTTGTGGTTCATACTTTCACACTTGAAGCTAGCAACCAAACTCTTTCTACATTCACTTAAATGTGTTCCTCCACATTAGCAACAATAGGGAGGTTGTGGTCCACCCCCAACTTGTGCATTAGGAGGAGGCACCCTAGAGTTGGCCACCTTCATATTCAAACCTTGGCCTTGTTGGAATTGGCCATTTCCACCACCACTCCTAAAATTGGAGATCCCACCATCAAACTGGACCCTTTTGGAATCATTCACCCTTCTCTCCTTGAGCTTCTCTAACTCAATATTTTTAGCATAAGTCATAATCATGGAGATATCCATTTACCTAATAATCATAGCGGTGCGACATTCCTTCACCACCAAATCAGAGATCCTAGAAATAAACTTGTGCATTATTGCTCGGGAATCTGCCGCTAGCATGGGAGCCTACTTCGAGAACTTGGTGAACTTGAGAGAATAATCCCTCACAGACATGCTACCTTGCCTGAGGTTAATAAATTCAGTCATCTTGGCCTCCCAAAGTTCAAGAGGGAAGAAACAATCTAGAAAAACAAACTTGAACTCTTTCCAATGAGCCATAACATCCACAGTCCTCTCTACCAACCATTGATTGTACCACACTTGGGCTACATCCTTCAACTGATAAGAAGCCAATTCAACCTTCTCTTCATAACTGACACCTATAACAGTCAACAATTTAGTGAGCTCATCAATAAACTCTTAGGTATCTTCATCAACTTTCAAACCAAAGAACTCCATTGGATTTATCCGAGTGAAGCCCCTCACCCTTGAAGCCAGAGTGCTACCATCTGTGGGATTAGTTGGCCGGGCTTGATTAGTCACCACTTAGGCCAACATAGGAACCATATTTCGAAACTCAGCATGTGTCACTCGTTCATTCATAGGCTCTCGAGGGCTTGTTCCTCGTAAACTGGGGCCTATCTAGAGAGGGGAGCTCTTCGGGGAGGTATCTTCTGAAAGAGTGAAAAGACTACCAATATTTTAGGAAAACCTTACAAAACAGTTCACAACACGACATAAGAAATAATCAGGTGAGACAATTTCTAAAATGTCATCATAGCCTCTCACTCATAGGAATGACGCACTTCACACCCATTAATAAGACTCTACTTGATGCCGCATATTGGACTCTGAGGATCATTCACAAACCTAGGGATCTGATACCATCTTTTTCACGATCCGAGAGTAGGGCCTAGACATGACATAGCAAACGAGAACCTGAGAGTTCTCTATCAAGCCATTCAAGCAACATTGTTTTGAAAGTGCATATAATAACAACTAGCACATAATTCTAAAGGATTTCGGGGCTTTGGACTCAAGCTATGGGAATGTTATCGAGAATGGGATTGGCAGAATCACATAGCACATACCAACTATGTTCTAAGGGAAGGGTAAGTATGACTCAAGCGATGGGGGAAAAAAGAGGATAGGGACTTTCCACATAAGCATATTCCCATCCATCCAATCATAATAACATAAGCAAAAGAATAATCGAAACGTAGGTAGTCATAATAAAGCATAGATAGTCATAACATCTCAAACAAGCATATAGTACGGCGTACAATAGAATCTGATATGTCCAACAATGTCTCTACATAGAATAAGACGGGGCCTCAACATAATTCGGGCTCACCCTAAAGTCACAAGATAGATAAGACATAATAAAAACATAAGCTAGAAGAAGGTGGGTTTTTCCCTTGGAGTATGGGGCTCACCACAAGTAACAAGTCCGAGATCTCAACTAAGCATCCAAGGTGGATGAATGTCATCTCCGTTTCCTACATGGTTAGAGCATGTAGACAAAGAGTATGGGTTAGCACATAAAATACACTAAGTATGTGGCATGCCATGCACATAAACATGAACCTACCAGATATCTATATGGCGAGGGAACATATATTTAGAGAAAGAATATATATAATCAAGGAAAAGTATGATACCAGTATGCCATGAAGTGCCCTGATGCATGAATCCAAATCTACATATTCATAGCGGGGATGTGACCTCAATCGATAAAAAGGGAGACCAAGCGAACTACTACTTAGAATTGGACTACTTTCCAGGTAGATCCTAAGCCACCCTAAAAGTAGAGGGTAACAAGTTATCCCATTTTGGGAGAAATCCTATATTGGCACATGGTTTGAAGGAAAGAAGTATGGACCCTTGGAGATAGTCTACCCCGAATTCAATCCCTCAGCACTAAATCTCACTCCACGGGAATACATATACATATACAAGCTTTCAAAATGGGGTTTCAATACTTAAAAATCCATACAATGCAAAGTTAGGATAAAAAGTCAAATCGTATTTCAAACCTTTCCATAGCTAGGCTAAAAAGCCAAACAAGAGTTTCAAGTGTCAAATCCAAGATCAATGCATATGAGTAGCTCATTCTAACATAACAATATGGTGTAAACACCCAAAATGATCAAAGATCCATATCAATAAAAGATGTGATCACATTCTAGTCATATCCCATGTCTTACCAAAATCAAGTCAAAATCATATCAAGTCAAGTGGGTCAAGCCCATATCAAGAGTTTCATCAAGTCAAACTTCCATGCTCATGAATGCAATGCATGAATGATCATTGAATAGCATGGGTAATTGATATCAACATTTAAATCATCATAATAAAATAGAATCATAAATTAAATCATAAGGAAATCAACAATTTAAATCATAATTCATACTACACATGCTTGAATTGAAGAATTAAAGGGACATGCATAATTGAATCTTCATAAAATCAATGGAATTCAACAAATTAGGACTTAATTCACTTTAAAATTAACAATTAAACACATCCCACAACTCAATTGAATTAAATCATTCATAATTTAAAAGACCCAATTTCAAAATGAGCAAAATTCATCAAAATTGAAGGAGAAAAGTTTTGGGTCTTCATAGTTGAAAGGAGAACCATGAATCAATCCCACATACCTTGATCAATCAAGAATAACAAGAAGAATTAGATGAAGAATTGAGCTTTTCCTTGATTTTCGAGCCTAGTCTTCAATGGAGCTTGAGAACAATTGAGAGAAATTAAGAGAGTTTGAATTAAATAAGAGTGAAAAGGGCTAAATCAGGAGTTTAGGAGGGTTTAAAAATGCTAAAATGACCTTAGGATTAGTTAAAAATTACAATTAAACCATTAATGAAATGAGGAAGAAAATTGGAACTGTCATTAACGAAGCGCACTACACGGATCGTGTAGTGACTCACGGTCCGTGAGCCTTATCGTAAGGTTCCACTTGACGACAAGCTTCAATCTAGCAACAGTTAAGAAAATTTGAAATGTCACCCATACGGTCAACTACACTGACCGTGACAGGCCAAACGATCTGTGAGTCTCTTCCGTGAAGCCACACTTGGAACCAACTTTTCCCACAAACATTCCATACTTCCAAAAATTCTCTTCTCGCAACCTCACGGTCAGGCACACGAACCGTGAGGCTTCACACTTACCGTAAGGTGGTACGTGGAGCCTCCCTTGGCTCAGGGCCTTGGCTTCTCACTAGAACTCACACGGAACCATCCATGGGTCTTGAGCCTCCACACGTCCCGTGAACCCTCTTCATCAAGATGATACGATCTCTGAAATTTTAACCTTATACATAAAATCAATTCGTAGGTCAAGGTCATCCCGAAACACTTTACCATACCTCGTGAGTGGTCACACGACCTGTCTCACGGACCGTGAGGCTACACACATCCCGTGGTGTTTTCCGTGAGGCAGTGCCTTAGCCACAAACCCTCTTTCCTTTTCCAGAATGCAACCCTTCGCAGACAATCTTACTATTAAGGCTATAACTTCCACATCCAAACTTTGAATTAAGTAAAATCAAGTCTTTTGGGAAGATAACTCAAAGATATTCGATTTGATAGGTCATGGATCACATACTTCATCCCATACCAAGAGATATGGCCATTTAAAGTCAGTACTTTCACAAGACATCAAGCAAAACATAACCAATACAATTTCTTCCAAGACGGTCATGCAATAGAGACTCGTAAAACCCAAAAACTAACCAATATAGGTTCAACTCAGTACTCAAACAACATCACAATATTCGTAAATTTCTAGTTTGTTACAATCAGAGAGTTAAAAAGGGCCCATTTTGATGGTGAATTTTCTCATGCTATGTCCGGTGGTGGCCGTTTTCAACAAGGCCCAGGGTCATCCAAAGGTGCTCCTCAAAGGTTTGATAAATATAGGGTGTCTAACCTTAAGGCTCAATATGATATAGTGAAATGTGGTGCTATTCCTCCTAGGTGTCCTAAGTATGGGAGGAACTATGTTGGTGAATGTTTGAGAGGTTCTGGTGCATTCTTTAGTTGTGGAAAGCTAGGACAAAAACTTTTTGAATGTCCTAATATTTCTAACAAAGGTGTAAATGGGTGTCCACAAGGTCAAAATGTTCAAAGAGGGCATGTGCAACAAGGTTCCCAAGCTTAAGGAGGTGGTCCATATGATAACTGATTTTATGCTTTGCATGCTAGACAATTGGTTGAGAAGTCTCCCAATGTAGTTACGATGTAACAACCCAAATTTTTTTTGAACCTTGTGTTACTTTTTGAGGGTTGATTGGAATCTATCTTGGTTAGCTTTTGAGTGTTCCCAGTCTCTCATGCATGATCGTCTTGGGAGGATTCGTATTGGTTAATTTTGGCTTAATACCTTAAGAGAGTGCTAACATTAAACGGCCATATCTCTTGGTTCGAGATGAGATATGTGGGCCATGACCTATCAAATTGAATCTCTTTGAGTCATATTCCCAATACAATTGGTTTCACGGAATTTAGAGTTTAGGGAAATATGTTATGGCCATTTTGGTAGGACTGCATGCACGAGGATTTTCTTCTAGATAATTTGGCTAAGCCACTACCTCATGATAGGACCACGAGCCATGTAGAGGCTCATGGATCGTTAATCGGTCCGTGTGGGGAGGCAGTGAGTCCACAAAGATTTGAGCCCAGGCTTCGGGAAAAGGAAGGCTCCATGGACCACTACACGGTCCGTGTGAAGCCACACAGACCGTTGACCGGTCTGTGTGGGGAGGCAATGAGTGGACAAGGCTCTGAGCCAAGACCACGGGATAAGAAAGACTTCACGGACCACTACACGGTCCATGTGAGGCTTCACGATCCGTTTGGGGTACAGTATAGGTGACATCTCATATTTTCCTATCCATTGCAAAATTGGTGAATTATTCCAAGTGAGGCCTCACAGTCAGACTCATGGACCGTGAGTCACTACATGGTCCGTGTATTCCACTTTGTGAGCGGCAGTGTTCAGTTTTGTTCTCATTTTATTAAGGGTAAAATGATAATTTTCAAATTAATCCTAGGTTATTTTAGTATTTTAAAACTCTCTAAACCCCCAATTTAACCCTATTCCTCATTATTCAAATTAAATAGCTCCAAATCCTCTGAAATTGCTCTGACGCTCAATTTAATACAAGCTTAGGAATCAAGGGAAAATCAAGTATTCTTTAAATCTTCTTGTTCTTCTTGACTAATCTAGGTTTTTGGGATTGGTTCATGCTTTCTCTTTCAATCATGAAGACCAAAAACCCCTTTTTCCTCTTTAATTTTGATGAATTCCCCTTACTTTGGAATTTGGTGTTATAATTTGAGAATGAATTACTTCAATTGAGTTGTGGGTTGTACTTTAAGGTTGATGTTGCGATGAATTAATCCCCAATTGTTGAATTCCTGTGATTTTATCAACAATTAAATTGCATGTCCCATTTGTTCTTCAATTCAAGCATGGGTATTATGAACTGTGTTTTTAGTTAATTATTTTCATTATGTTTTGAGTACGAATCTATTCTTATGATGATTTAAGTATTGATATCCAATACGCATGACATTCAATGATCACCCATGCATTGCATTCATGAGCATAAAAGATTGGTTTGATGGAACTCTTGTTATGAGATGACTTGATTTTTTGTAAGACATGGGAATTGACTAGAATGTGATTATATAATGTCTATGATTTGGTCTTTGAGAAATTACGGGTGTTTACACCAATATGATATGATTTGAATGAGCTACTCCTATGCATTGGTCTTTGCACTTGATCTTTGAATCTTGTTTGGCTTTTTAGTCTAAATATGGAAAGATTTGAATTATGATTTGATTTTTTAGCCCAACCATGTAGTGCATTGTTTTGAAAGTACTTGTCCTTCATTTGAAAGCATGTATATATATATATATATATGTAGTCTTGTGGGATGACCACTGAGCATCGATGGAATTAGAGTAGTAAGTGGGATATCCCCAACGGTCCCACTCCTTTCACGTAAACTATGTGCTAGCATAGGTATTCTTGATATGACTTGTAAATCTTTCTGAAATGATCGGGTCGTAAGGAAGGTGGCCATCACACCAAAAGGATCGGGTCGTAAGGTATGGTGTGACTATCCTTGGCAAGTAGTCACCCTAATCTCGATGTGAGGTCCTGACATCGGGAGTTCATGTATTAGCTTGCATGGATTGTGATGTCGGTTACTTCTCATCCCCTATACCGTAAGTATTGTGTCATGTCATGCATCATAGATTAAATAGCATATTGATATACTTTTCTTTCCTATATTCTCCTTCTATATATATGCCTTTGTCATCTAACTTGGTTGTAGGTTCATGTTCATCCGCATTTCATGCCCGCATACTTAGTGCATTAAATGTGCTAACCCATATTCTTTGTCTACATGTTCTAACCATATAGGGACCGGAGACGACATTCATCTACTGTTGGACGACTAGTCATGATCCCAGACTTGCTGTTGTGGTGAGCCCTATACTTTGAGGGAAAACCTACCATCTTTTAGCTTATGTATTTACTTTGTTTTATCTGTCTTGTGACTTGAGGGTGAGCCCGGACTATGTTGAAGCCCCCATCTTATTCTAATAGAGGTATGTTTTGGGCACTTTTGATTCTACTGTACGTCGTACTGTTTGCTTATTTTCAAAGTTATGACTATCTCCATTAGCTATGATTATTTATGCTTCCGCTTATGCCAATATAAATTATTGATTGAGAATGTGCTATGTGAATCATGTCTATCCCATCCCCGGCAACATCCCTATAGTTGAGTCCTACGCCCCGAAATCTCTTAGACATTATGTGTTGGCTTAAGGGAGTGCTAACTTTAAACGGCCATATCTCTTGGTACGGGATGAGATGTGTGGGTCATGACCTATCAAATTGAATCTCTTTTAGTCATATTCCCAATGCAATTGGTTTCACGAAATTTAGATTTTGGGGGAAAAGTTATGGCTATTTTGGTAGGACTGCATGCACGGGGATTTTTTTCTGGATAATGTGGCTAAGCCACTACCTCACGATAGGACCACGAGCCATGTAGAGGCTCATGGACCGTTAACCGGTCCGTGTGGGGAGGCAGTGAGTCCGCAAAGGTTTGAGCCCAGGCTCCAGGCCAAGGAAGGCTCCGTAGACCACTACACAGTCCGTGTGAAGCCACACGGATCGTTGACCGGTCTGTTTGGGGAGGCAATGAGTGGACCAGGCTCTGAGCCAAGACCACGGGCTAAGAAAGACTCCAAGGACCACTACACGGTCCATGTGAGGCTTCACAGTCCGTTTAGTGTACCGTATAGGTGACATCTCAAATTTTCCTATCCATTGCAAAATTGGTGAATTATTCCAAGTGAGGCCTCACGGTAAAACTCATGGACCGTGAGTCACTACACGGTTCGTGTAGTCCACTTGGTGAGCGTCAGTGTTAAGTTTTGTTCTCATTTTATTAAGGGTAAAATGGTAATTTCCAAATTAATCCTAGGTCATTTTAGTATTTTAAAACTCTCCTAAACTCCTAATTTAACCCTATTCCTCATTATTCAAATTAAATTGCTCCAAATCCTCTGAAATTGCTCTGACGCTCAATTGAATACAAGCTTAGGAATCAAGGGAAATTCAAGTATTCATCAAATCTTCATGTTCTTCTTGACTAATCCAGGTATGTATGATTAATTCATGGTTCCTCTTTCAATCATGAAGACCAAAAAACCCTTTTTCCTCTTTAATTTTGATGAATTCCCCTTACTTTGAAATTTGGTCTTATAATTTCAAAATGAATTACTTCAATTGAGTTGTGGGTTGTACTTTAAGGTTGATGTTGCGATGAATTAAGCCCCAATTATTGAATTCCTGTGATTTTATGAACAATTAAATTACATGTCCCATTTGTTCTTCAATTCAACCATGGGTATTAAGAACTGTGTTTTTAGTTAATGATTTTCATTATGTTTTGAGTACGAATCTATTCTTATGATGATTTAAGTATTGATATCCAATACGCATGGCATTCAATGATCACCCATGCATTGCATTCATGAGCATAAAAGATTGGTTTGATGAAACTTTTGTTATGAGATGACTTGATTTTTTGTAAGACAAGGGAATTGACTAGAATGTGATCACATAATGTCTATGATTTGGTCTTCGAGCAATTACGGGTGTTTACACCAATATGATATGATTTGAATGAGCTACTCCTATGCATTGGTCTTTGCATTTGATCTTTGAATCATGTTTGGCTTTTTAGTCTAAGTATGAAAGATTTGAATTATGATTTGGCTTTTTAGCCCAACCTTGCAGTGCATTGTTTTTAATGTACTTGTCCTTCATTTGAAAACATGTATATATATATATATATGTAGTCTAGGTTCGTGACAAAGATGGTATCAGAGACCTAGGTTCGTAATTGATCCTTGGAGTCCAACATGTCGGGTCAAGTAGAGTCTTATTCATGGGTGTGATGAGCGCCACATCAATGAATGAGAGGCTATGACAACGTCTTAGGAATTTTCTCACTTCATTGTTTCTTATGTCGTGTTGTGAACTGTCTTGTAAGATCTCCTAAAATGTTGGCATTCTTGATTCTCTTTCAAAAAATACCTCCCCGAAGAGCTCCCTTCCCCAGATAGGCCTTGATTTATGATAAATAAGCCCCTCGAGAGCCTATGGAGGTGCAAGTGACCCACACTGAATTTCAGAACGTGGCGGCTATGTTGGCCCAAGTGGTGACTAATTAGGCCCAGCTGACTAACCCTGCCTATGGTAGTACTTCGGCTTCTCGGGTGAGGGACTTCACCCAGATGAATCCTCCAGAGTTCCTTGGTTCAAAAGTTGATGAAGACACCTAAGAGTTTATTGATGAACTCACAAAGGTGTTAACTGTTATGGGTGTTAATTCTGAAGAGAAGGCTGAGTTGGCTGCTTATCAGTTGAAGGATGTAGCCCAGGTGTGGTATAATCAGTGGCTGGTTGAGAGAACAAAAAATGCTAAGGTGGGTAGGGAGGAGTTCAAGCTTGCGTTTCTAGACCATTTCTTCCCTCTTGAACTTCGGGAGGCTAAAATGACCGAGTTTATCAAGCTCAGGCAAGGTAATATGTCTGTGAGGGACTAATCCCTCAAGTTCACCAAGCTCTCGAAATATGCCCCTATGCTAGTGGTGAACCCCCATGTAAGAATGTACAAGTTTATTTCTGGGGTCTCTAATTTGGTAGAGAAAGAATGTCACACCGCCATGCTTGTTCAGGAAATAAATATCTCTAGGCTGATGACCTATGTTGAGTAGATTGAGGGAGAGAAACTCAAGGAGAGACAGGTGAAAGATGCGAAGAGGGTCTGATTTGACGGTGGGTTCTCCAACTCTAGGAGTGGTGGTAGAAATGGCTGGTTCCAATAAGTCCAAGGCTCGAATATGAAGTTTGCTAACGCTAAGGTGCCTCCTCCTAAGGCACAAGTTGGGGATGGACCGCGAGCTCCTCGTTGTGGCCAGTGTGGGAGAAATCGTGTGGGTGAGTGTAGAAAGGCGTCGGGTGCTTGCTTTGAGTGTGGAAGTATAGACCACAAGATTTTTGACTGTCCGAAGAACACAAAGAGGGGTCAAGTAACTACCGGCAGACAAGGGCAGCCAAAGGCTCAAGTTGGTGGTGCTCCCAGAAACAATAGGTTTTATGCTTTTCACGCCCAGCAAGAGGTGGATGAAGCTCCAGATATTGTGACTGGTATGTTAAAAGTCTTTGATTTTGATGTTTATGCTTTGTTTAATCCAGGTGAAAATTTATCTTTTGTGACTCCTCTATTGGCTGTTAAATTTTTCTTGATTCCAGAAACTCTGAGGGAACCTTACTCGGTATATACTACCATGGGTGAGTCTATCGTTGCCCGAAAGGTGTATAGGGGTTGTCCTATCTCAGTCTTGCATAAAGTTTTTCCCGGTGACCTTGTAGAGGTTGAGGTGTATGACTTCGACGTTATTCTAGGGATGGATTGGTTGTATGCGTCCTATGCCTCGATCGATTGTAGGACTAGACAAGTTAGATTTTAGATTCCTAATGAACCTGTCTTGGAATGGAAGGGTAGTGATTCCGTGGTTAGGGGTCGGTTTATTTCCTACCTCAAAGCCTGGAGGATGATTTGTAAGGGGTGCATCTATCATATTGTAAGGGTTAGAGATGTAGAAACAGAGCCTACTCTTGAGTCAGTTTCGGTGGTTAATGATTTTCCCGACGATTTTCCTGGTATTTCTCCTGAAAGAGAGGTGGATTTCGGCATAGATCTCCTTACGGATACTCAACCTATTTCTATTCCTCCTTACCGTATGGCTCCAGTTGAGCTAAAGGAATTGAAAGATTAGATGAAGGACTTGTTGGAGAAAGGTTTTATCCGACCAAGTATTTCACCTTGGGGTGCTCCGGTGTTATTTGTAAGGAAGAAGGATGGATCACTCCGAATGTGCATTGATTATAGGCAGTTGAATAAGGTGACTATCAAGAATAAGTACCCACTGCCTAGAATAGATGATTTGTTTGATCAACATCAAGGAGCTACTCATTTCTCCAAAATAGACCTCCATTCGATCTACCACCAGTTGAAAGTAAGGGAGTGTGATATTCCCAAAATAGTTTTTCGAACTAGGTATGGGCATTTTGAATTTGTTGTGATGCCGTTTGGGTTGACCAATGTCCCGATAGTGTTTATCGATCTCATGAATCGGATATTCAAGCCATTCCTTGACAGGTTTATAGTTGACTTCATTGATGATATCTTGATTTACTCCTGAAATTAGCGAGAGCATATGGATCACTTGAGGTTAGCACTTCAGACCCTAAGGGAGAAAAGACTATTTGCCAAGTTTAGTAAGTATGAGTTTTGGTTGTAGAAATTTGCTTTTCTTGGTCATGTGGTGTCCAATGATGGTACTAAGGTTGATCCCACGAAGATTGAAGCCATAAAGAATTGGCCTAGATCGTTGACCCCTTTTGATATCTGAAATTTCCTTGGTTTGGTTGGCTACTATCGGAGGTTCGTTGAGGGATTCTCTTCCATTGCGTCCCCGTTGACTAAGTTGACCTAGAAGAAAGCTAAGTTTGTGTGGTTGAATGAGTGTGAGAAGAGTTTTCAGACTTTGAAGGACAAACTTACATTGGCTCCTGTCTTGACCTTGCCGAATAGACTAGATGAGTTCGTAGTGTATTGTGATGCATCGCGGATTGGGTTGGGATGTCTGCTCATGCAACATGGTAAAGTAATAGCTTATGCATCTCGACAATTGAAGGTGCATGAACAAAATTATCCTACCCATGATCTCCAGTTAGTGGCGATGGTGTTTGCTTTAATGATTTGGAGACATTACTTGTATGGAGTTCACGTTGATGTCTTTACCGATCACAAGATTTTGCAATATGTGTTCACTCAAAGGGATCTGAACTTGAGGCAGAGGAGATGGTTGGGACTATTCAAGGAATACGATATGAGTGTTCTATACCATCCGGGTAAGGTCAATGTTGTAGCAGATGCCCTTAGTAGACTATCCATGGGAAGTATGTCGCACGTTAATGATGAGAAGAAGGAGTTTGTAAGGGATGTGCACCGCTTGGATAGGTTAGGTGTTAGGTTGGCCGACTCGGATGATGGTGGCCTTCTTGTCCAAAATGGGTCTGAGTCTTCAGTAGTCGTCGATGTAAAAGCAAAATAAGATTTGGATCCTTTCTTGGTAGAGTTAAAGAAGCTGGTTGCCAAAAAGAAGGTAGAGGTTTTCTCCCAAGGGGGTAAGGCTAGCAACAGAACCGGGACTTACCGGTACCGGTCCGGTTCAGTCCCGGTAAAATACCGGTTCCGGTCCGATAGAGTCCCGATTATGGATCGATAAGGGGGGGGACCGGCAGGGGTAACGGGAAGGGACGGGGGGTGGATGCTGGTTATTGCCGGTTCTGTTATACCGGTTTCGGTCCGGTATTACCGGTTTAAATTTTAAAAAAAATTAAAATTATTAAAATTGTATGTTTGGACCATTAGGGTAGGGGGCCCAACGGCCAAAAAATTTGAAAAGTGAAAAGTTAAGAGTCGTTGAATGGATCATTTAATTTTATATTTATTAATTATTTTATAATTATTTTTAAAAAAATAGCCCCTAAGTTTCAACTATAAATACCCCCACCCCTTTATATATTTTTTCATCAATATTCTCTCCAATCTCAATTCTCTCAAATTCTAAATTCTCTCAAATTCCCTTTACTAATTACTATCTAAGTATTTATTATCAAATTAATTACAAAATATTTATTATTTTGTATTTATTCTTTCAATATTACTATATTAGTAAAATATTATTATTATTATTAGTAAAATATTATTATTTTGTGTTAATTAATTTGCTAATTTTGGTGAGCTATTTTGGAATTTGGAGTAAATTTTGGTGGATCAATCTCCAAATATTCAAAATTTGAGTTTCATCGATTTCAGCTTCTACGTCTGTTTTTACACAGACGTTCGGTACATTCGTTTCAATTTACAAAATTTATCTTATTACTTTATTAGTTGCAAATTGATATTTGAATTATTTATTTGTTCATTTGTTGACTTGTTGTGTATTCAAAATTTCATATAATCTTTAATATTA
>JBCEWC010011893.1:0-16304 GCA_038996855.1 Solanum aculeatissimum
GTTTTAAGACTTTCTCTGTTGAGTTTTAAAATTAATTTATTTAGTTTTCTTAATTTTAAACTTTAAAAATTAAGTGGTGACTCTGTAAATTTCGAGTAATCGATTTTATTCAAATTAATCAAATAATTAATTGAATTTTCGAAGACAAGTCATTTTTTACGCGTAACAATACATTCATTTAAAAATAATATTTTTATTAGGAATACAATATATTTGAAAAGAATATATATATATACATTCATTTAAAAATAAGAAACGAATTCTTTAAAAATAATATTTTTATTAGAAATATAATATATTTAAAAAGAAAAAATATATATACATTCATTTAAAGAAGTATCGAGACATTTTTTACCCTTTCTGATAGTACAAGAGCATTTTTGACCCTTTTCCCAACAAAAATTGTCCTAAAGTAGTAGGATTATTTGGCAAAGAAAAATTGGATATGTGTGAACTTCATCCATTTATAACTAAGGGTGCTTACGAAAGTCGAAGCCTATGAAAAGTTGGTAAAGCCATTAAGTAGATCTGGATCATGATACTTGCTTGTATCTTTTGGTGTATTTGATTAGAGAGAAACAAGAGATGTTTTGATGGAGAGTCAACTGTTTTAGGCATTTTGAAGGTCAAGTGTCTTGCAAATTTGTTTAGTTGGTCCAATCTGTATTCTGCTATTATGCAGAACAAATTCAAGACTTTATTAAGTCACTAACTCTGTCTTAAATAGTTTGTATAGTTAGCCAAAAAAAAATTGTAAGCTCAAACGTCATATCTTGTAATTCCTGCATCTTCTTAATTCGATTATCAATATCACTTGCTTTATCCTTAAAAAAAAAAAGAAAAAAGAAAAAAACACTTAAAAAGTGAATACATAAAGTTAAATAGTTTCTCAAGTCTAACTTCAAATATGTATTTAACTTCAAATATACTCTTTGTGTCCCAATTCATATGGTGTTTTCATTTTTCAATAGTCAAATAATTTATGTTTGATCAAAAATTTACTCATGAAATCTTTATTTTTTTAAAAATAAAATTTATATATTTGTAAACTACATAAAAAGTATTATAAATCACAATAATTGACAATTCAAAATATTTAAACACACATATAAAAATTTTATGATCAAAGATAGACTTGTTTAAATCTTGAAATTCGAAAAATATCATATAAATTGGGACGAAAGGAGTAATTTGTTTAAATACCTAATAAATCTCCATTTGATTTTTACTAAGTTCAAATTTCTTCTTTTTTTTTTAATTTTGTTTTGTTTCTTATAATCTGTTTAAATACTTAATAATATTGTATTTTTTCTTATGAGTGCTCTATATAACATATTAGTGGGATAATTATAGTACATGATCTTTTGGTCAAAATAATTATGAAATAAATGGTTATTCGCTATATACGTATATATGGTTAGTGTGAATTTCATATATAGTCAAACTATATTCAGTTTTTGAGTGTATTATAATATATATTTGGTGTATAACTCATGTATAAGTAATTTGCATTGTAGTAGTCAATATACGTTTTTTATTACTTTTGTCAAACTATATTATTTAGTCATTTTGGTGTATAGCTCATGTATAAATAATGCATACATGTGTGCCGATATTGTATATATTGTATAAATATGTATTGATATTATATAGATAGTATATAAACATGTATATATAATGTACAAATAGTTATGTAGAGTAAATGTAATGTGTCGCTATTGTATTGCATGTAATGTGTCAACATTGTATAAATGATGTATAATTGTGTACAAATATTATATAAATAATGTGTTGATATTAATATTTATTTGTCTATCATGCATTCTCAACTTAATAAATAGAAGAATAAATAAAAAAATAATAAGACAATATAAATATTCATTTTTAAAAAAGAAGTGAAACAATAAGAAAAGAAAAAAATAAAAAACAGCAAAGGATCTTTAAAAAAAAAGAGTAACAAAAAAATTTAAACAACAATTTTTTTTAAAAAAAAATTTAATAGCACAACAAGAAAAATTAAAAAATAAGTTATTGAAAAAATTACAGAACTACACAACATAATTTACCCAAATCTTCAATGTTTCCTACCATATAAAAAATTACAAAAATTTCAACTTTTCCCCCCACACGTTTAATTACTATAGTTACGCCTTCTTCTTTTTTTTACTTTTTGCAGTCTAATCATTGTCAATCACTGATCAGTTACCCAAATTATCATAATTAATTACAAATTCAAATTTTTATTTTAATACTTTACAGAACACGAAGCGCCTGTCTTCTTTTTCCTTCTTTGTTCAAAAGTTTTCCCCAAATTGATTTTGTCCTTCGATCAATTAACACTTCCAATGAATTCTAAACCAACATTAGTTGTTGACAGTGATAACATTCAAGAAATATATTTAGACCCATCAGTCGACGATGCCCACAATCCTCAAGGTGACTCCATTGAAAAGGATTTACAAGAAAAGACGGAGGTCATGAAGAATGTAGGCTCAACTTTAAAATTCAAAGACCCAAAACGATATGCAAAAAATTAAGGGGAAAAGGAAGAGTCCATTACCACCCGCCCTTTGTTGCCGAAAGTGTGTTTCTTTGTCCTAAATTTTACAGTTTTTTCCTTGTTGGAGTAATTTATGATACAACTTTCTATATTTGTTAGGTGTTTTTTTACATTATTTTCATGTATCAAATATATAATTGTTGTTGTGTTGTCTTTGTGTGTGAATTCGGTGAATTGATACATAAATTTCATTTAGTTTAGACATATGTTATAAGTTCAAGACAAATAAACTAAACTTTGTCCAAGTATCAAGTATCTAAACAGATATTATATTTTTCTTTTGATATGGATATGCTATTTATCATACATGAAAAACACACTAGTTCTGTTTTGATACAAATACCTAGATTTTATGTATTTGGATGATTGGGTGATTATTAAACTGGAAAATTATTCTTCAAGTATCCATTATCTAAATTAAGTATCTAACTTCAAATATCAAGTATCTACAAGACAAATAACATAAATATTTTTGTCCAAGTATCAGGTATTTGAACATAATAGCTAAATTCAAACATCAAGTACCTACTAGTTTATTTAAATATCAAGTATCATGTATCTACAAGTTTCATATGATTTCAATTACATACACTGATATGATAGTATTGTTTTTTATTTTTAGTATGATTTTTACTGTAAGTTCTGTTATTTTTTCTCATTATTAAGTTTTTTTTCATTCAACATTGCAGGGAATAAGCTATGTTATAAAACAGATTCCTAAATAAATAAGAAAAAATTATGCGAAATGTAACTAATATGCATTCATATTGTTCTGATTATTACAAGTCGGAAGCATTGACAAATACGTATGAAGTTTCAATGGTTCTAATGCCAGATAAAGAGGATTAGTTTTCTCCAGAAGAAATTATAGACGAAGTTGCCCTGCCACCAAAGTACAAAAGGATGTCTGGAAGACCCAGAAAAGGAAGGAAAAAGAGCGTAGGTGAAAGCATAAGGACAAGCACAAACTGTCGTGGGCATTGTCGCCATGAAGGTCACAACAGAAAAACCTGTAATTTCTATCTGAAAGAAAAGCGATACATTGATTTGTACTTAACTTTTAATTGTGAGAGTAAGAAATTCAAGTGTTGCTGAACTATTTACTAGAGAAAAAAAATTTGTTGTTGAATAAATTTGATTTAATTTTTTTTTACATTATTATGTTTTGTGCTTGATAACATATCACATAAAAAAAATAACTTTTGAAAGTAAAAAATATAACAATATATAAAGTGATGACTTCACTATATTCATGATAATTTCATATTGCTATTTTTGATACATAAATACCAGCTAGTGTAGATGTCAAATTGATGAGATTAGAGGTATCATAGATGTGGATCTGTTATTTTGATACTTGATAACAAATCAGCAGTGTGTTGATACAAATACTCAGGTTTTATGCTTTTGGGGATTCCAGAGCAGATAAATCCTTCTCCAGTATAAAGAACATAAATTCATCATCTAAATTTAGGTATCGAGTAAATTCAAATACGAAAAAGATAAACTTTTGTCCAGGTATCAAGTACAAACACAGAATTTTCATATACTGGACCTATAGTTTATTTAAACAAAGTATCAATTGTCCAAAACAAAGAATCTGATTTGAAGTATCAAGTATCTATAATGTACCTAAACTTTGTATTTAGGTAGCATTTATGTAAATGAAAATACCTAAAATGTGTATCAATTCCCTACAATTGTAAAAGATTAGTTTCTTATTCAAGTACCACGTATCTACAAGTATCATAATGTTCTATTATGATATATTGTACAAATATACCAGCAAATGTACACCTCTATTGAGGAGATTAAATGTATCATAGATGTGGATATGTTGTTTTGATACATGATAACAAATCAGTAGTGTGTTAATACAAAAGGAACTAGGTTTTATGTTTTTTTGGAATTCTTGCAAAGGGAATTCATTCTTCAAGTATCAAGTACCTAATTTCAACATCCAAAATTTAAGTATCAATTGTCTACAAGGAAATTTTTTTTTTGTCCAGGTATCAAGTACCAAAGACACAATTGTCATGTACTGGACCAATAATTTATTTAAACAAAGTAACAAGTATCTAAGCAAAACATCTAAACTGAAATATCAAGTATCTACAAGGTACATAAACTTTGTATTCAGGTATCTTATATCTAAATGAGGTACATTGATCCATGAATCAATTCCCTACCAGTGTCACTTTATCCTTATACACTTGCGTTTTCTTAACTTCAAAACTACTGGATGTACTAAACATGCTTGATACGTATAATCTATGTTCAAAATACGAATTTACAGTTTCAAACTCTACAAACTCAATCACATCATCATCGTGTTGTGATACCTCAACACAAACAATTGATCCATTCACACCATCAAAGGCCTGCATCTCAACAACATTTAAATCAAACGTATCTATGCATAATGTATACATTCCAAATCCAGGTTCATTCTTCTTAATCTCAATATAGAGCTTCACATCCATGTCGTTTCGAATAATTATCGAAAACGAATTACCTTCCACTACGTATCTGATCATTATTCTTTTTATTTTTTGATCGACATCGAATTTTGCCGCAATTGCTTGATTCAAATTAACAAAAAAAAAAATTCTCCAACCATAATACCATTGCTTTTGTATTTTTCATAAGCAACCTCAGACTCCCATTTACCAGAGTAACGCAACAATACTGATATGTTCATGACATCTTCTCCATGAGTATATTGAAAATTGGTTCTAAACGTCGATCCAACAAATTCTTGAGAGTATTTTTGTGAAAATTTTTCCAAGATTTTTGAATTTTTGAAATTGTCTTTGTGGCGTATACATAGCAACCAAAATTGCTATCAACAATATTTATAGCGTAATTAATGGATGATTGGATTTAATTTTTTATTTTCTCGTTTAACGCGTAACTGATTGGGCTAATGTCTAATTTTTCGATACGTATCACTCGCTCACCATGGTATCAACCACGCCTAAAATTAGGAAATTTTTAGTAATTTAGGAAATATATAATTGATATAGAAAGGAATTAATCTTATACAATATGATATTCATAAAAAATTTACTAAGTTATTTAGCTATGATTTGATCGTGGCTAATAAAAAAGTAAAAGAAACGCTAATTATGGCTAAATAGCGAATTTGGCCATTTGAAATAATTTTGTAACGCTTGGTCAGAAAAATGGTAAACAAAATGTTATGGGGTGACATTTTGCATAAATTTCGCCAAAAAATATCTCTTTTAAAAATATATAAACAAGATTTTTGGGTTGAACTGAATTCATAACGGTCCAAGTTTAGATAAGTTGAATTAACAAATGAGGGATTAATCAAAATTAATAGGTCAAATAGATAAAACAATTTCATTAGTTATATAATTTTGTCACCCTCAGAATTACGTATTGTGTTTGACGCAGTAAACACGTGAAAAATATACACGCTAAACTAATTTTTTAACATGCTCCAATTGACATAATCTTAAATTCACAGTGGTCCATAAAATTTGAGAATTTTAATGTTACTTTGTGAATCAACAATTACTACATCTAGATCAAATAAACGTAATACAACATAGTCCCTTACTTTCATTTTACGTGATAGTGATTATATTTGACTAAGATTTCAACCTGTCAAGATATTATTGAGTTTATAAAACTTGACATTAAAGATAATATTGAAATGGATTAAAAATAGTACTATAATATAAAATGAAACACATGGATTATGACATTATTTAGGACCATTAAAGGTTTTAGAAGTGCATTTTCGTGGAGATTTAGGTTGAGAATATTCTATCTAACAAACAATTTAAAAATCATTTTCAATTATTGTAACGATCTAGTCCGTTAGTGATATTGTACGCTTTGGGTCTAGGTTGACACGATTTTAAAATATGTCACTAGTAGGTAAGACATGTTTACTTATATACTCAACATCTCTCCTGTATTTTACCGATGTATAACTTCTCATCTTAAGATGGATTGTTACAATTATCTTCATGGACAGACAAAACAAGGGTAATATTTCACATTAAAAAAAATATAGAAGAATAATAAAAATAAGAGATTTAAGTGATAGGCATATTTTGGAATTCCAACAAACAAACATAATCATTTCTCTTTGGAGAATAAGGTTACAAAGGGACAAGATTTGATATAAAACCAATGTACGTTTTCCCATTAAAAACTTAACAATTTATCTATATCTATATAATCTTTTCAATTATTTGTAGTTAATTGGCTAAAACAACAAAAATAATATTCATTGAATCTGGAAAAATTAGAGTGTATATAGACTTTATTCTTATCTTGTGAAGATAAAAATTATTTCTGATAAACTCTTCAAGTAAAAGCATATCAAAGCAAGTTTGAAAATAAAATACGAAAACAAAAAAGTCATGTCAAAAATAGTAGCAAATTGATAATCAAAATCATATATATATATATGATGAAATACGGAAACAAAAAAGTCATGTTGAAAATAATAGCAAATTGATAATCAAAATCATATATATATGTATATATTATGACAATTACAGACTTGTAAGTTAGAAATTCTATTCTTTGTTTGATTTCGAATTCAAGCCAAAAAATTCATTATATATATAAGGATTAAAGAAGGCTTCAAGCCCAAAGATCTCCATTAAAACATTTTCATCAGTAATTTTCATAAATAATGTAAATAATAATAATAATAATAATAATAATAATAATAATAATAATAATAATAGAATCTGTTGTGCAGTTTAATTGAAATGTTGGACACACTGATTTGGACATTTTGGAGTATGTCAAAAATGAAATGAAATATTTCCAAATATTTGAAATTGAGACAATAATAGAAAATGTGAATTATTTGATGCCACTTATTTACAATTATTCAAACACACCAACTAGTTTAACCTCTTATAATCACAATAGATTGAATTTATGGGAAATCAGACAAAATAACAGCAAAATACAATATATTTATGAATACCTTAATCTAATTATGTTATTTCCAATATAGATTAGATCAATAAGCAACAAATATGAAGTTAAAAAAAAATGTAACACACCATAAAAAATGATTATAACTATCGAAGATTATTATTTTGATATATATTTTATTTTATTCGCATTTTCATGACAATCAAGGAAGAAGAAGGAGAAGGAGAGAGAGAGATGATATCCTTTTTTCATAATTATGAAAGAAAAATCAAAAATAAAAAATACAGAACAATTTTAAATCTCGAATCGTATTTGCTTCACTTATCTGTATAATCACATGTATATAAAATATGATTAAAAAAATATCAATATGAAATATATCCGTCAAAGAACAAAACAAACATTTATTTTATTACATGGTTATAGAAATATTCAAAAACTCACACCATCTCCTTGAGAATTGATATATATATATATGCTAGTTAGGTGCACCAACATAGTACATATATCTCAAACCAAACAACATAGTAATAATGATGTATCACACAAAATAAAAAAAGACTATATAGTAAATTAAAGAAGAAGAAGAAGGAAAAAAGGAAAATAAACTTTCAAACTCACACACATAAGATCTGAATTAGTCGGACCAGTAGGCTTCAATTCCCCGAAAGGGAGAGAAAGATAAAGCATAATTAAAGAAGAATAAGAAGAAATTAACCATTTAATTAACCTTCTTCACTCATCATATAGAGTAGCTAGGGTTTCTTCTTCTTCTTCAAAGTGCCCATCTTCAATCTACAAGAAATTAAAACACCTTCTTCTTCTTCTTGATCTTCTTTTTCTCTCCAAATCTTTTTCTCTTTAAATTCATCACAAGGTAAAATAAAAAGGATTTAATATAATGAAAGTGAGGGAATAATGATGAGATCAAGAGGTTATTAGAGGACATGATGATTACTAGATTTTTTTAATTTTTGTTTTTTTGAGATTGAGTAATTCTAGATGCAAAAATCCTCAAAAAAGTTTTCTTTTTCTTACTCTTTGATGATCTTGCTCCTATATCATCATGAGGTTGAAAGAGTGTAGAGAGAGAAGAAGAAGGAGCTTATATTCTTTCTCTTTTCTTGAAGTTATATGTGACTTTTTTCTTCTATTTTACATTTAAAAAAATGTATATAATTATTTTCTAAGAAAAAGAAACTTTATTATTTTCACTTTTCTTGGGATAAGTTTTAAGAGACTTTTTTTTCTTTTTGATCACTAATTTTAATTGATGGGGTTTAGTTTCAACTAGACACTTTACCCTACAATCAAGTGTAATTCTCTTTATTGATCCCCTCCTTATTAGGTCAAAGCCAAGAGTCAACTTTTTGTATCATAATAAGCACTTTTAATTCCAAATTATTACTACTTTCTTTTGTTTCAAGCAATTTTAACAAGAGTTTAAAAATTCATCATTCAAGATATTGCGTGTATTCAAAATTTCATATGAACCAACTTCTAAAATTAAACATTGAAGTTCATTAAAGTTGTTGATACGTCATAAGTAAGTTCATTAGTAGCTCAATTTATTGATTACTTGAACTTTGAAGGTTCGATTCTCACATTGTAATTCCTCTCCCTATTTCCCCTTCTCCTACCCCCAATTAAAAAAAAGTAAGTTATATATATAGTTGGTGTAATTAAGAATTTTTTTATATCATCGAGCTAAGTCACATGTTGTATCAAGGTGCTTTTTTTTTTTAAATTTTCAAAGCTATAAATTCATATTTTAAATAAATTCATCTCCTGATATTCTTTGAATGACCAAATTTACACAGATGATTTAAATAATTTAATTTTTTTTAAAAATAATTATAAAGGATATATTCTTGATAGAGAGGATGTCAATGCCCTAATTAAGGGCAGTTGCTCATTGGTCAATAATTATGAGGAAATTGCTCGATTTCTTGCTTGCATTTTTTCTACTTTCATATCTAGCAAAGAAATTCAATTGCTTACAACTGGATTTGTCAAGATTAATAGTTTAATATTACCAAGGAAGAAATTTATCGCTGAAATGTATAATTATCCCATCTAAAAATTTAAATTATTTGAGAAAGCACGCTATGACAACCACTTCATTATTATGTCTCAACAGTAATTCTCATGTGTGAACCTGTAGATTCTTTTTAACGAATCAAACACGTTAAGTTCTTTTTTTTCTTTGGAGGTGGGTATGAAATATCAACATAAAATTTTTGCATGCTCGCATATCATGTTGTTGAATTGTTTTCAGCAGTGAAATCAGAAATTTCACTAAGGAGATTCAAAATGTAAAGAAATTGTAAATATATATCTATAATAAAAATAGCTTTTAGCGGCAATAAATATGCACATCAACAAAGAGTGCTAAAACCTGTACCAGGGTTAGTCAATTGTTATTAGATTTAATGTTGTTGTAGGCTTTAGCGGCATTCACAAAGAATGTGCTACAATGTAATTGTCACTAGTAATTGTCTCTAAATAAATATATATTTAGCAACAATTAAGCTATTATCGTTAATTATAAGGTTTAAATAGATTCATTCCACTACCTTAGCTTCGTTCGAATATATATAACTATCTCATTATAAAATTCAAACTATATAACTATATATCTAATATTTTCTGAATTACTTATCATATGACACAAATTAAATATTTATTGTTGCTTATAACAATAAATATCAAATTTTATAGAAATACATTAGTTATTATAAGGTGAAGGAAACTAAATCATATTGTTTACAATTTTTTTCCAATAGTATATGACTACTCATTAAGGACCATATCCAAAAAAACAATAATGAAAATAATAAAATGATGATGATAATAATGATGATTTGTTAAGGCTAAACCTAACCTGTCTTACCAATCAAGTACATAATCTAATTAAGAAATGAAAGACAAAACAATGTTGTTAGTTACTGGTCTCTCTAGATAATTAAAATTTAATTACTAATTGTGGTTGAGATTAGATTAAAAGCTTAGAATTACAGAAATAAAAGGCCTCACTAAAAAGTGGCAGACATGATAGAAATATGTTACAGTAAAAAGGCAAGATAATATAATAAGGGACAAAGAATAGAGAGTTCACTAAAAAGTTAGATGACATATTAAAAAGTAAAATCAACTTGTAAAATTATTATGACATATAATTTTGTTTGGAAGCTAAAGTCAAAGTTTTAACCATTGTGGATTTTTTATTTTTTATTTTTTTGCTAAACCAAGTACATTATGCTAAGGGTATAATCTGAGGATTCACTTTTATAACAGTTCCAAAAGGCCAGTGTCACATTAGATTATATATTTTCTTCAAACTCACCATAAGGATTCATCCAAATTCACTTGGTCAAAAAATTATATAGTATTACAATTTACATATATAAGATTAATATTATTTTTTTATGTGTATATAGTATATGTTCAATCTTTTTTATTTTTCTTTATGCTTATTGATTTTATATTTTTAGATTTGTTAGGATCAACAAGAATCATGTGTCATGCGAAAGCTAGCAAAGTAACTTCGAAAGACTATGAGTATGAAGATAAACGAGAAACATATCACAAAGAGATACAAATTTTTAACGTAATTCGGTCAACTACATCCACAAATGGAGATGAACAATCCACGATTACACACTATCGAGAGAAATAACCTTATGCTACTCACTTGGAGTATAAAGAGGTTCACACACACGTCTCACAATTTATCTCCTACACAAAACTCTCAAAGCCCATAGGACTACATCGTGGATTCTACCAAATTAGAAGGTATGAACCTATGTTTATAAAATTATAAATCCTTTTCTTAAAAAAAAAAAAAAGACTAATCAAATATGAAGAATTTCTATTTTTCTTTTCTTAAAAAAAAATTCAATAATATATGATAAAAAATTCAGGACAAATACTCAAGAGAATTTTCTTAATTTGATTTTGACAATAATTTATTATAGTTAAAAACAAGAAAGTGGTTTTGATTTCATATCAACGCAAGAAATTAAATCACCTCCACTACCCCCTCTCTATGCATCTCTTACTTTATGTTTGACTCTAACAAAAGTTACCACTTTCCATTTTAGTGGTTTCATTTTTATATATAGTAACTTTCTTTTTCTTTCTACATAATTTATTTATTTTTCATTAAGGATGATATACTAGTAGGTGGGGTTTTCTTCTAATGTCATGCTAGGTCATCCTAAACAATATTAAGATATTGTTGTTTATAACAAATTTTAAAGTGATGAAAAATAAATTGTAATCACAAATAAAATATGAAAAAACATAATTTTATTGATAAACATGTGAGTACAAATCTGTTTATCCCTTGATTCTTTTATCATAAGATTTCTCTGTGATTCGAGAGCCGTTAGTGACATATTTCTCGAACGTAGGATGATTTGATCTCCTTGAACATATTTTGATCTCTTGATAAATATCTCCATAATTTATGAGATATTTGAGATTTTGATCTCTTTGAGCATATTTTGATATCTTTATGAATATCCCGGATTTATGAGATATTTGAGATACCTTTTTAAGGGAATATAGTACCCTTTATATAGGCATGAATTAGGTTTAGGGTAGAGTAGCCTCCAAGAAACCCTGACTAAAATAAGACTCACCTTATAGAGTTCTACTAAATTTCGATGTCTACAAATGCCCCCTGCTTCAAGGTTTGTCGGAGTGTAGACTTGAGATTTGCAGATCTGATTTGTGAGAGAAGGGATGAAGGGCAGATTTGGTCCCACTAGGTATGCAACTTTGTTTGCAATAAATTTTAAAGTGATGAAAAATAAATTGCAATCACAAATAAAATATGAAGAAATATAATTTTATTGATAATCATGTGGGTACAAATCTGTTTATCCCTTGATTCTTCTCTCATAAGATTTCTCCGTGATTCGAGAGCCGTTAGTGACGTATTTCTCGAACGTAGGATGATTTGATCTCCTTGAACATATTTTGATCTCTCCATAATTTATGAGATATTTGAGATTTTGATCTAATTGAGCATATTTTGATATTTTTATGAATATCCCGGATTTATGGGATATTTTGAGATGGTTTTTCAAGAGAATATAGTACCCTTTATATAAGCATGAATTAGGTTTAGGATAGAGTAACCTTCAAGAAACCCTGACTAAAATAGGACTCACTTTATAGAGTCCTACTAAATTTTGATGTCTACAATTGTATCTATATATGAATAATAAAATATTGAATCCAAATTGGGTGAGTTACTAATAAAGATCATAATCATAAATATTAGAGAAAATGTCAATCTATGAGTTACTAATAAAGATCATAATCATAAATATTAGAGAACCTACATAATGTTGACAATAGAGATAGTTAATGGTGGTAATTACTTAGTGACAAAGATGGATAATGGCTAGTGATGTAGGTGGTTGATGGTGAAGGTGATTGTTCATTTGGTGTGAGGTGGCCGGTGATATGAACGTGATTGATGGACATGAGTCTTGATAAAAGGTTATATTCGCATAAGTTTTATCTGAACGTCTTATTATATTACGATTTTTTTCTCTTTTATACCTCATTTATTATATCATCAAGACTTCATTTTGGACAAGATTTGAATTATTCCAATCAATTAAGAGCTAAAAAGTGATTTTGAAAGGAAAATAAATAAGGATTAATTCTTGATTAGTTAACTAAATTTGAATTTTAGAAAGCCTGTTATTAAAGGTGTGCAAAATTGCATTTCAAGGATAAAAAAGAGAGAGGAAGAAATAGGGGTGTGCAAAAACCTAACAAAAAAAGTTATTGGTTTATTGTTATCGGGTTATTAGATTAATGGGTTAATGAATTTTTAATGATTTTACAAAAAAAATTATCGAGTTATCGGTTTGGTTTCGATTTTTAGTATTTGGTTATTGGGTAAACCGATAACCCATTGAGACTATAACAATTTACTATTTTATCCCTTCATAAATATTAAATATTAATAGTTTAACATCACTTGATACTAAATCGATACTCGTAAGTCATGTATTTGCTTGGTTTTCAATGTATAACCCTTCTGTTGGAAAGTAAATTAGAATATAAGGTCAAATATTGCATATTATTAAGTTTAGGTGCTCAATTGAATTGTTTGTTTTACTATATCTCATCGTATTGTGTCAAATTGTTAGAGAAGTCATATATTTATTTTATGAGTATTTTCTTATTGGGTAAACCGAAAATCAAACTGTTAAGGACCAAAAATTGATAAACCGAAAGCCGTTACAAAATATCTTATTGATTTGTTATTGATTTAGCATATTTTAAAAGCAAAAATTAATAAATCGAACTAATAATACATAAAATCGAACCGAACCGATCGATGCACACCTAAGAAGAAATTAAGAGCAAGGTTGCTACAACTTTAAACCTTTCTTTTTTTTTACTACATTTTTGCTACTCATAACTTCATTATTTTGGTGAACACCACCTTTTCATTGGTAGCTCCAATTTTGTCAATTATACTAGTTTAAACATGCCTTTGATCCTAAACATGATTATTTGATCCTAAATATGATTAGATTAGATTAGCTTAATTAATACTTCCTCTAGTTCATATTAAGTAAATTGTTGAGACTTTTTCATTATACTAGTTCCGAGAACGTGTGTCGCACGTTTATCCCAAAAACTTAATCTAATCATGTGATAAATTTGATGCAATAGGACATAATTATCAAAAAAATAAAAGAATACAATATTTAACTTGAAAGGGAAGAAGAATAAAAACAACAAATTAGAGACAAAGAAAAGCTCATAATTCCTCAAATTTGCTCTCTTTCTTCCCAACAAACTCATTCTTTTTTATATAACTTTATTCAGACATAAGACAAATCACATAATTTATAAAGTTAGGTGGATCATATATATAAGTGATCATATTTCTGTCAATTTTATCACACAAAACATAAAAAATTAACTAATTTATGATTCAACTAAGAACTTGAAGCGCGTGTTAAGATATCACTGCTATATCAAAATACACTAATAAACTTTAGAAGTAGTTTTTCGATTTCGTATAACAAACAACAAATTATGATCTCATAAATTTACGTAGATTATTAATAAGTTTCACCATATTACTTAATGGTATGAGGAAAAAATAAGCAAAAAAATTATAGTAAAATTAACGGATCAAGAATAAATTGTTACATACTTGATGAATTTTTGTCATCCAATGATGAAAGTTGGACACATTATATTCATTTATATAAGATGTTTCATGAGAAAAAATCAATATAAATCCATTATTAGTGTTAATGGATACTAAATTATGAAAAACAAAAAGTTTGCCAACATCTAGCAATTATTTAGTATTTAATAGAATGCCATTAAATTATATAACAATAATTTTTAAATTGCCTATATTCATTAGAAATGTGAAAAGTTTTGTATATTATTAACAAATATCAATTCTTATGAATAGTGCAAATCAAATGCATGCTCCAAAGTAATATATTAAAAATTCAGTCTGCAGTAAAATGATTTTACTCAAAAGTTAATCAATAAATTAACCATATTCATCTTCAAAAATTTTAACGTATAAATCATATGTTCTTAATATGTCATTTTGTAACTTACAAATAAATATGTTTAACTTTATGACTCTTTAACTTGCAATTAAGTTAGTAAGTGAAAAGTTTGTGAAAATATTTTGATTAATTAATATTTAACTTATTAAATATTTTATAACATTTTAAATCAGGATAAGGGTAAAATGGTATTTCAACTTTTAATATTATGGCTTCCCACTTTTAGTATAATATGATATGATATGATGATGATATGATTATTCAAAATAAATTAATTATTCAAAGTTCAAAAAAATTGTTGAGACTTTTTCATTATATTGTCATGTTCCAAAAATACACTTCATATGGACTAGTGGGAGTAAATCTTTTAAGTATATGTGTTTACACTTTACACTTTACACTGTAAACATGAATAATAGAGGTGAAGTCCAATTTAAGATTGACAAGGCTTCAACTTTGTCATGATTACTGGTTGTATACAATAATACAAAGGAACAAAAGGAAAGTCATAATTTAGGAGTGAATAATAAAGTCTCTTTTAGCAAATTAGGGAAGCATAAGGGCCATTCTGCCACCATTCTTGTTCTGCATGCCCACAATTATTTTCCTTCAGTTCATATTCGATATTCGTATTAGAATATTGATTAATTTAAATTCATTACGTGTAATTGAGATGCAGATATCTGACTCTTTTTAAAGAGATTCAAGTTTACAACGACATAATCTATACCGATTCAAAGGTATATTTCTTGACTTACCTCCTCCAGGATACAACAACCCAACAATATATGTCGTATGATTCAAACAACTTCGGATTAATTGAAGAGTTCAAAACGCTATTACAAAAAGAATATTTTGTTTTAACATATATAATTACTCTCTTTTGTATAATGAATTAGTTGAAGACTTAGAATAATTTTCTTTGTCTCAACTATCTCTTTCACTACATTAACCTCACTACACACTACAATATTTGTCCAAATTTGTCATCTTTCGTTCATGCACTTCACAAAGGAAGAAACACCACTATTTATATGTGAGAAATTCTTCGATGTCTTAAATAGGAATAAAGTGGATAATAATCTATCTATACTATATTAAAAGTGTGAAAACCCTTAGAAATGTTGATTGAACTTTTTGCCCTTCATTAAAAGACTATATTTTAGATAAAATCGTTTTTTCACAAATTTTCTTTAAATTATTATTTAATTATATTTATAATATTAACTTCTAAAATA
>JBCEWC010011894.1:0-16304 GCA_038996855.1 Solanum aculeatissimum
TAATGATTCTATGATGGCTTGATCGAGGGTCTTCGGGTCCTCTTTCGCCATGTCACATCTAGGCCCCCTATCCGGGTTGTGACATCTGTGTTTGAGATCCTAGTAGGTTCATGAAAAACACACAATATCAAAGATGATTTGGGTTACAAGCGACCTAGCCTACCCATAGAGTCTATTTGATGTTAAATGTGATGGGTTGTTTGGGGTTTGATTGATTCCTATATTCCCTTTCCTTCCTCCCTCACTTGTTTAATCCTTTCCTTACTTTTCTTTTCTTTAGAAGTCGTTGTTAGCTTAGTTTTCCCCATTTTAGTTAGAACTCTTGCTTGGTACTTACTTCTCGAATCAAAATCTAGTAACCATAGGCCCTTTCTTGACTCAAATCGCCGATGCATTGTTCCCTGTGGGATTCCATCCTGACCTCAAAAGTTGAGTAAATATGTTGATGAGAACTGCCCCTAAGTCCTTTAGTGATGTAGGGTTGAGCGACATCAATCATGAAGGCAAAAAGTATGTGTTAGTACTTGGAATGTACTAGCCTGTGGGATGTAATGCAACAATAGATTATAAGCTTCATAACAAGATGCATAACCATACAATAGAATGTAAGCTCAATATGACATGCATGAGGATGCTTTGATAAAAATCATTCATGAGAAATAAACATAACATCCTATCATTATACATATGTGGGAAGTAGACCAAACTTACATATAAGACCAAATGACCTACTACTTGGACTCCAACATAACACCCTAGATTGGTACGAGTAGATTACTTCCCATGTAGAACTCCGTCATATTCACATATGCATCATTAGTAAATATTATGGCTTAGGTGGATTCACTAGCCTAGACTACAAGGGCTCCTATGGTGGCACATTGTTACTGAGACAAGGGGTTGCTACTAATATTCCTTACCGAATCCCACCTCAATGCCCTATTTGGTGCTAAGTCATTCCCACGGAATACATTTTAAAATATATGCATTATTATAATTATTCATAAACTAACATCATTATCATCTTCATCATATATAAAGAGTAGTTCATCTAAACATCGAGATCCAACATGTAAGAATGGTCCTTATCACATGGGATCTATATTTTGGTGAGAATTGTCAATTCACCATCTTTAACATTCATTAGAGGGATTCCAACATCATAACTTTCATAAACTTTAGAAATTGAACCCTCATAATTGGAAATCATACATTATAAGAAACAATGATATGATAATTGGGTGGGCTCATGCATGCAAGATTTAAATCATGTAACTCAAGAGGACTATGCATGAAAGTAGTAAAATGCATCAATTTAAATCATTCTTAAAATAACCCACCATAATCATACATATCATCTTTGAGCTTTAGTCACAAAATCATGCAATTCAACTCACAAAATCATCAATTTCATAATAACTCATGGTAATATAACTTTTATAACTTTGAACTTCATAAAATAGATCATAGGAGAAATCCCTTGAAATCAATTTGTGCAATTTCATACAATAGATGAAGATTCTCAACATAATTCATGTTTAATAGAACAATAGAGAGTACCCATAATGAGTTAACATTGAAACTTGAAGGAATTTATAAAATAGGTTTTGGAACTCCATATGTGGAAGAACCCATGAATGACGAAACTCAAATGCCATTTGTTCCTTGAAACTTGAAGAACTTTGAGAAATCCTTTTTAGAAGATTTTTCTTCAATGGAGGAAGCTTGATCTCCAAGAGATTTGAGAGAACTTGATGGAGGATTTTAGAGTGTTAAGAGAGAGGTTTAGGTCTAAAATAGAGGAATGTTCAAGGATTCATGTATATAAAGGTGTTGAAATAAGTCCCAACTAACGGTTTGGACTTAAAACGATGTTAAAATGTTTTTGATCTATGGGGGAACAGGGGCACGATGCGTCTCTAACGTGGACCCTACTATTTTGTGTAATTTAATCAAAAAATTATTTTTCGATAAGGGTGACTTAAAAATCATAGGTGACCCATTCCCTACACAATTGTTCCTCCTAAAAAAGAATATGAAGTTGAATTTGCGAAATAATATGAATTTTAAGATATTCAAGAAATACTTCTTTGGGTCTCATTGATGCATGTTAGGAGGTGTTATAGTTGTCCTATGAAGGTGTCTAGAGGAGAAAGGTGTTCTAATGGTGTATATAAACATGATAAAGGACATGTATGACGGAGCCAAAACTCGGGTAAGGTTGGTGAGAGGAGACTCTGCATATTTTTCTGTTGAGATGGGACTTTATCAAGGATCTTTGCTAAGCACTTTTGTTTTTGCCTTAGTGATGGATAAGCTGACACCATCTATTCAGAAAGAGGTTCCATAGAGTATGTTATTTTCAGATGATATAGTACTAATTGATGAGACTTAGAATAAAGTTAATGATAGGTTAGAGGTTTGGAGACATACTTTGGAATCCAAAGGGTTCAAATTGAGCAAGACCAAAACTGAATACTTGGAGTGCAAATTTAGTGTTATGAGGGATGAAGAGTATATTGAAGTGAAACTTTCCACTTTACTTATTCCCAAGAGAGAAAACTTTAAATATCTTGGGTCCATTATCAAGGTAGTGGTGATATCGATGATGCTGTGACACATCATATTAAGGCAACATGGATAAAGTGGAGACTTGCTTCTAGAATATTTTGCAATAAAAAGATTCCACCTAAACTTAAAGGTAAATTTTACAAAATGGTAGTTAAACCATTCTTGCTATATCGGGTGAAATGCTGGCCAATCAAAAACTCACATATCTAGAATGTGCAAGTTATGGAGATGAGGATTTTGATATGGATGTGTGGAAATACCAGGGGTGTTAAGATTAGGAATGAGACCATTTTGGAGAAGTTAGGGGTGGCCTTTGTGGCAGACAAAATGAGGAAAGCGAGACTACAATGGTTTTGGCATATACAGAGAAAAAGTGTTGATGCTCCTGTTAGGAAGTTTGAAAGGTTAGATCTTGGAGTTACAAGAGGGATAGAGGTAGACCAAAAATGTATTGGGAGGAGCTAATATGACAGGATATGGATAATTTCATCTCATTGAGGACATGACGTTAGATAGAAAGGAGTAGAGGTCGCGTATTTGGGTAGATGGTTAATAGTTTAGTGATATGGTATAGGTAGTGTAACATTCTCATGTTCTTAGTCCTGGAAAACTAAAATACAAAACATTTACGGATGGTCAAGATGTACGAACCATATTACAACCCGTATAAGAACCTACGAGCCGTAGGTGGTATTGTGGAACGTGCCTAGTAAAAATGAAAAATTTGAGAATTTCTAGAAGTTGACTTACGAATTAGCAGACGGGCCCGTATATTTTCCCACGACCCGTAAGTTGGTATCGTAGGAAGAGGCCTTAAGGAACCAAAATTTTCTTTTAAGTCTGGAACCATGTTACGGAAGGGCCTACGCCCCGTATGTTGACCGATAGGTTGTATGTGTATTCATAACTCATAAGATGCAATTCTAGTAGCTCAAATTTTGTGACACCCTGATCCATGAAGAAAGATACGAGCCGTATATTTATCCACGACCCATAAGAGGGGTTTTGTGGATGGCTCTGTCAGTTTTAATGAAGGGTATTTTTGACTTTTCCAATCTGTCTAATTCCTAAACTACGTTGTTTTGACTACTCTAACTACGTTAACTGACCTAGTCCCTATAAGTCTTTTTCCCAAGTCATTCAAAGCCTTTAATCCTCAAAATTCTCTTAAGGATTTTCAATATTTATCTCTCTAAGTTGAGGGTTCCGTTGAAGCAAAAGCTTGAAGGTTTGATAAAGGATTTCCTGATTTCTCTCTTTAATTCTAAGGATTCTACTTGAGGTATATAGGGCTTCATTCATGGATTAGTTTTATCCATGAAACTTAATCTAAAACCTTATTTTTACCAAAGTTTCATAATGAATTCTTATACGCTTTTAACCAAAGATTCCTAATACATGGATTATGATTTCTATATGATGATTTCAATTAATTATTTATGAATTATGATGAATTACATGATCTATATGATTTTCAAGCAAAAGTATAAGATTTCAAGTATGCATGATTAAGGATTAATGATTTGGTGTGGATATTTATCTTAAAGTTTCAACTTGATTTAAATATATGTTTTACTCTATGAATCCTATTCACTTCATAATTTTGACTCAATTGTCCATGAACCCACACTTAGCCTCAGCCTCCTATGATGAAGTTATGGCTTTCATGATTATGATATCAATATGTGAAAATATGTTTTATGACTATGATGATGCTATGAAAGATATGGTGATACTATGATAACGTGAGTGATGAAAATCCTAATGTTCATGATGATAATGATAAGGTGATAATGTCTACCCACACTATGATGAAAGGAAAGTAAATGGACTATTTTTGTGACATGATGTTTTCACGAAAGCTATGATGACTATTTATGACTTATGAAAGCATGATTTTAATGAAGTATGACTATGTTGAAAGCTATGTATATGCATGTTTTATATATTCTGTGGGATATGACTTAGCACTGAGAGGGATTTGGTAGATTTCATAGTCCCATAACTATGTGCCACCATAGAAATGATATTTATATTCATTTCCTTAAAGGTGTGCTTTTGGATTCAATTAGCTTTAATGATGGACACTAGCCGTGCTAGGGTAAAGCCTAAAGAGTGGGGTCAAATGATGGTTCTCACCGTGCTAGGATAGAGCCTATAAAGTGAGGATCAAGTTTACCTTGGAAAACTAGACTCCTCTTAGCTCGATGTAGAGTGAACATTGGATTCCATGTAAAAGTCTGCATGGTCTTATGAATAGCGGTTATGGTTTTATTCCCACAAATATAACTTCAGGTTATGAATGGATTTTTATGATGCTTCTTCTTATGAGTTTAAAGTTGCATGTTCATGCATATTATGCCTTGTTCTATTGATGATGATTATGCATATTGATATTATTGTGATGTGCTTTGATTCATGGCATACCTACATAATTAATGCATTTTATGTACTAACACATACTTTTTACCTACATGACCTAACCACGTATGAACGGATGACATGATGACTATTCTATTCCATGGCTAGATCTGGATTTGATCTTGGGATTTTGTTGGTGAGTTCCCATGCTTCGGGAATAAACCCTATGATGTTTCCTCTCTTTTATGTTGAGACATTTTCATTTTTAAACTTTTGATGTGTATTTTGAGGGAGAGCTAGTGAGTTTTGTGGTAGATCCCACCAAGCTTTTGATGTAGAGACATGAATTGGACTAAATGGATATAATGTATTTTTACACTTTTTTCTTATACACATACTTCTGCTTGCTTATTTGTTTATGTATCTAATTTTATCTTATGAATGCTTACGATATGAACACAAGGCTTTGATGGGATGCCTTCAAATGTCATATTCACTGTGTCATAGCCAGGTTTGTGTCATGACACTGGTTCGTGGTGGTAGTATGAGGAAACCATTTGAAAGAGAATCAGAGTTGATAGACGAGATAACAAAGAGTAACCGAGTGTGGTTATCAGTATGTTGAAAGTCTTCGATCATGATGTATATGCGCTGCTTGACCCCAGTGTCAATATATCTTTTGTTACTCCTTATGTTGCCATAAAATTTGATGTGCCTCCGTAAGTATTGTTAGAACCTAATTCAGTTTATACTCCTATTGGTGAGTCAATCATAGCCAACAAAGGTCATAAATGTTATCCCGTGTCGGTCTTACACAAATTCTTTCCATGTGATCTAGTTGAGCTTGATATAATCGATTTTGATATTATTCTAGGTATGGATTGGTTGCATGCATCCTATACTTCTATCGATTATAGAACACGTAAGGTCACATTCCAAGTCCTTGATGAGCCTATTCTTAAATGGAAGGGAATCAATTCTGTGTTCAAAGGGAAGTTTGTCTCTTATATAAAATCTATAAAAATGATTTATAAGGGTTGTCTATATCATTATGTCTAAGTCATGGATATTGAGTCTCATGTTCCCGCTCTTGGTTCGGTTCCTATATTAAATGAGTTTCCTGATGTCTTCCCCGATGAGTTACTTGGTATTCCACCTATAATGGAAATTAGTTTTCATATTGATATTTTTCCTGACAACCAACCTATCACTATACCTCCATATTGCATGGCCCCAACAGAGTTGAAAGAATTGAAGCAACAAATAAAACATTTGCTTGATAAAGGGTACATAAGGCCTTGTGTGTCACCATGGGGTTCTAGCGTATTGTTTGTAAGAAAGAAGGATGGTTCACTTTGGATGTGTGTGGACTATCGACAATTGAATAAAGTGACTATCAAAAATAAATATCCTCTTATAAGGATCAATGACCTATTGGATCAACTACAAGGTGCAAGTTATTTCTCTAAGATTGATCTTCGGTCTGGATATCAACAATTCTGGGTCAAGGACGATGACATTCCAAAGATGACTTTTAGAACTCAATATGGTCACTTTGAATTTTTGGTTATGTCATTTGGACTAACAAATGCGCCTATCGCTTTTATGAATTTAACAAACAGGATCCTTAAACCGTATTTGGACATGTTTGTAGTGGTCTTCATAGATGATATATTGGTTTATTCGCGAGATGTGAAAGAGCATGAAGATCATTAGAGAATTGTGTGTGGACATTGAGAGATAATAAGCTCTTTGCCAAGTTTAGCAAGTGTAAATTTTATCTAAGAGAGATGTCTTTCCTTGGTAATATTATTTCAGGTGATGGCATTAGGCTTGATCCAAAGAAAATGAAGGCAGTGAAGAATTGGCCCAGACCATTGTCTCCATTTAATATTAGAAGCTTTTTGGGTTTGGCTAGGTATTATAGAAGGTTTCTTGAAGGAATTTCCAGTATTGCTTCTCCTTTGACAAGGGTCACCCAAAGGAAGGTAAACTTTTAATGGTCTGATGAGTGTGAGACCAATTGTTGAAGGATCCTCTTACTTCGGACCCTATTTTGACATTGCCCCAAGGACTGGGTGATTTTGTTGTATATTGAAATGCCTCACACATGGGTTTGGGTTATGTGTTGATGTATCATGAAATGTTATTACCTTTGCTTCGAGGAAATTGAAAGTGCATGAGAAGAATTATCCAATGCATGATCTTGAGTTGTTGGCTATTTTGTTTGCATTGAAAATTTGGTGACACTACCTCTATAGGGGACACGTTGATATATTCACTGAGGCTAATGTTGTGTCTGATGCATTAAGTAGAATGTCTATGGGTAGCATGCCACATGTTGAAAGTGGAAATAAAGAGTTGGTTAAGGAATTACATTGTTTGAGTGTGAAGCTAAGTAGCTTGAGTGATGATGGTGTGTTGATACCAAATGGGGCAGAATCATCATTGATAGAAGAAGCTAAGATAAAGCAAGACATGGATCTTACTTTGGTCAAATTGAAGAAGTTGGTGATTGATTAAAAGGTGGAAGTTTTATCCCAAGGGGGAGATGAAGTGTTGCGTTATCAAGTGAGATTATGTGTACCTAATATGGATGGACTAACGGAGAAGATACTTAATGAAGTTCATAATTCCAAGTAAAATATTCATCCAGTTTCCACCAAGTTGTATAGAGATTTGAGGGAAGTGTAATGGTGGAATGACATGAAGAAAGGCATAGCACAGTCTGATGAAATGTACAAATAATTGACAAGTGAAGGTATAATATCAAATACCTAGTGGTTTAACTCAAGATATTGAACTACCCAATTGAAAATGGGAAGAGGTGAATCTAGATTTCATCATAGGTTTGCCAAAGACTAGGAAGCAATTTGACTAAATATGGGTGATTGTGGATAGAATGACAAAGAAACCTAAATTTTGCCAGTAAAGACTACTTATGATGCTGAAGATTATGCTAAGGTTTATATTCATGAGTTGCTAAAGTTATACGGAGTACCATTATCTCTCATATAAGATAGAGGTGCTCAACTTACTTCTCATTTTTGGAAATCATTCCAAAAGGGCCTTAGTATGAAGGGAAATCTAAGTACTACATTTCATCCTCAAATGGATGGACAAACCAAAAGAATAGTATAAATATTGGAGGACATGTTGAGGACTTGTGTCCTTGATTTTAAAGGAAGTTGGGGTGATCACCTACCTGCTGTTGAATTTCCTTATAATAACTATTTTCATTCAAGTATTGGTATGGTAGGCGGTGAAGGTCACCGGTGGGATGGTTTGAAATTAGAGAAATGTCCTTAATCAGACCAGATTTGGTACTTGATTTTATGGAGAAGGTGAAAGTCATCAGGGAAAGGCTGCCCAAAGCCAACAAAGGTCATATGCCAATGTTAGGAGGAGAGAACTAGAGTTTAAAAAAAGACGATTGGGTATATTTGAAGGTTTATCCAATGAAGGGAGTGATGCATTTTGGCAAGAAAGGTAAATTGAGTCATAGGTATGTGGGACCTTATGAGATAGTAAAAAAGGTTGGCAAGGTAGCCTATGAATTAGATTTGCCTATGTAATTTGCTAAGGTTCATCTGGTGTTTCATGTTTCTATGCTAAGGAAATTCTTGGGTGACCCAAATTCTGTTGCTCTATTGAAAGATGTGCCTATTGAGGAAGATTTGACTTATGAAGAAGTACAGATTGAGACTTTGGACCGATAAGTGAAGAAATTGAGCAATAAAGAGATTGTATCCATCAAGGTCATATGGAGAAACCAACAAGTTAAAAGTACTACTTAAGAGGCTGAAGCGGATCTGATGAAACGATACCCTTACCTCTTTCCTTCTACTCAAGCTTAAGGTACTTAATGTGACCCATTCCTTCAAAATTCTCGCGAATGCATATCTCTTGTTAAGTTGCATGCATGCATGATCATGAAACTTTTGAATCATATTTGATGCATAAGTTTAATGATTTTATAAAAATGATGATTAAGTTGAATTTTTGCATTTACACTGTGATAATGACTCTATTTGTACCCCATTTAAGCATAATTCTGTCTTATTCGAGGACCAATGATCACAAGGGGGAGATATTGTAACACCTCTCATGTTCTTAGGCCTGGAAAATTGAAAGTCAAAAAATTTACAGATGGTTAAGATGTACGAGCCATATTATGACCCGTATAAGAACCTACGAGTCATAGGTGGTATCGTGGAAAGTGCCCAGTGATAATAGAAAATTTGAGAATTTTGTGAAGTCGACTTATGAATTAGCAGACACCCATATATTTTCCCATGACTTGTAAGTTGGTCTCGTAAGAAAAGGCCTTTAAGAACCAAAATTTTTAAGTTTGGAACCATGTTACGGAAGGTCCTACGACCTGTGAGTTGACCGATGAGTCATCTATGTATTCGTAACTCGGAAGCTGTTATTTCAGTAGCTCAACTTTTATGATACCCTGATCCACGAGGCAAGTTACGAGTTGTATGTTTATTCACGACCCGTAAGAGGGGTTTCATGGACGGCTCTGACAATTGTATTGAAGGGTGTTTTTGACTTTTCCAATCCATAGAAGTCCTAAACTACGTCATTTTGACTACTCTAACTACCTTAACCGACGTAGTCCCTATAAGTCTTATTTCCAATTCATTTAAATCCTTTAATCCTCAAAATTCTCTTAAGGGTTTTCAATATTTCTCTCTCTAAGTCAAGGGTTCTATTGAAGAAAAATCTTGAAAGTTTGACTAAGAATTTCCAGATTTTTCTCTTCAATTCTAAGGATTCTACTTGAGGTACGTAGGTCTTCATTCATTTATTAGTATCATCCACGAAGCCAAGTCCAAATTCTTCTTTTTACCAAAGTTTTATACTAAATTCTTATGGGCTTTTAAGCAATGATTCCTAATGCATGGATTATGATTCCTATATAATGATTCTGATTAATTATGCACAAATTATGATGAATTACATGATCAATATGATTTTCAAGAAAAAGTATGAGATTTCAAGTATGCATGATTAGGGCTTAATGATTTGATGTGGGTATCTTTCCTAAAGTTTCAACTTGATTTATGTACATGTTTTACTCTATGAAACCTATTCAATTTCATGATTTTGAATCAATTGACCATGAACCCATACTTAGACCTAGTCTCCTATGATGAAGTTATGGATTTCATGATTATGATTTCAATATGTGAAAGCATGTGTTTATGACTATGATGATACTATGAAAGTTATGATGACACTATGATAAAGAGAGTGATGAAAGACCTAATGCTCATGATGATGATGTTAAGGGTGGAATGTCTACCCACACTATGATGAAAGCAAAGTAAATGGAACATTCTTATGACATGATGTTTTCATGAAAGCTATGATGACCATTTATGAATTATGAAAGCATGATTTTAATGAAGTATGACTATGTTGAAAGATATGCATATGCATGATGTATGTATTCCGTGGGATATGACTTAGCACTGAGAGGTTTGTGATAAATTTCATAGTCCCATAATTATGTGCCACCATAGGAATGATATTTATATTCTATACCTTAAAGGAGTAATTTTTTATCCAATTAGCGTTAATGATGGACACATGCCATGCTATGGTAAAGCCTAAAGGGTGGGGTCTAATGATAGTTCTTACCATTCTAGGATAGAGCCTATAGGGTGAGAATCGAGTTTACCTTTAAAAAGTAGACTCCTTTTAACTCAATGTAGAGTGAACATTGAGATTCCATGTAATAGTCTGCATGGTCTTATGAATGTAGGTTATGGTCTTATTCCCACATATGTAACTTAAGTTTATGAATGGATTTTTATGATGCTTCTTCTTATGATTTTAAAGTTTCATGTTCATGCATATTGTGCCTTATTCCATTGATGATGATTATGAATATTGTGTGATTTCCTTTGATTCATGGCATACCTACATACTTAGTGCATTATGTGTACTAACACATACTTTTTACCTATATGACCTAACCATGTAGGGATGGACAATGCGGCGACTATTCCATTCTGTGGCTAGATTTGGATTTGAGCTTGGGAATTTGTTGGTGAGTTCCCATGCTTTGAGAACAAGCCCTATAATGTTTCCTCTCTTTTATGTTGAGACATTTTCATGTTTATACTTTTGATATGTATCTTGAGAGTGAGCTAGTGAGCTATGTGGTAGACTTCGCCAAGCTTTTGATGTAGAGGCATGAATTGGAACAATTAGATATGATGCATTTTTACACTTTTTGCTTATACATATACTTCCGCTTGCTTATTCTCGTATGTATGCTAATTTTACCTTATGAATGCTTACGATATGAACACAAGTCTTGGATGCGATACCTTCGGGTGTCACATTTATCGTGTCACAGTCAGGCTCTAGGTTTGGGTCGTGATAGGTAATATGATGTTTGGCCTTGTGATATAGTAGGTTAGTAGGATTAATCTTGTCTTTATATCTTGTGTGTTATTGTCCGTCATATATTTGTTACTTATATTGTTTTTATATATTATCATTTGCTTTTCACTTTAGTCTTTTTTTCATATCTAGTATCTTCTGCTTTTTGGGGCCTCTGCATACATTTTTACCCTCCCCAGACCCCACTTGTGGGATTCCACTGGATATGTTGTTGTAGTTTATTCATATTTCTGGGAGACTTTTGACGTTGATATTCAATCAAAGCTTTTGGGTTTTCTTTTATATATTTGTATTATAAGTATATGATTTTACATCAAATGATTATTATTGATCGTCACACAATGAACATGAATAAGTAAACCCACAACTAGGGTTGTGGGAAACATAAAAAATTAACAAAGTAAAATAGAATAATTAGTAATCCTTGAATGTTGTGCATGCAGGTATTATTTATCACTTCATTTTGATTCCTTTGTAATGATTGCAAACGTTAGAACTCTCCTTATTCTTACATGATGGACAAAGGGGGGTAATAAATTAGAAAAGAGATTAATAATAGAGATTTGACATGATTAGACTCATCTAATTAGCCTGAACGGACCAAGAGATGGCCAAATCTAGGACACCATGGTAAGGGTTAGTAATACATACACTTGTAGATGAACCAAGTTGCATGGTGAAATTCATCTATTTGTCGGACCAAGGACTTAGGTAAACATAAGTTACTAGTTATGAATGTTACAAAGTAAAAAAGGTTAATTTTATGAGACTATACTACATTATGAATTTGTGGAGAACATAATACTCTAGTTTTGTACTTTCATTGATTTTTCAACACATGCATACAAGTTGATTATAGAACAGGTTTTTATTTACTGTCTTTATTTAATTGTAAACCCACCCTTTTCCTATAAATAAATTGGTTAATAATTCGAATCCATATAAGCTGAACTAAGTTTGAACCATATTCCTCGTGGGATCGACTCTAACCTTGGTTTGGTTATATATTTGACAACCATCTCTTATGCTTCTTGCGGGAGGTCTGGTCTTGGTGTACCAATCACTTGAACCTATATTTTGATATAATGTAGGAATAGAGTATGTCTTAGTATGTTTGAATGAACTATGCATACAAGAATGAAATACAATATTGTAAATGATATCGATAACTGCATAACATTAGTATATTAGCAAGGGCGCGTGCGCGCGCACTCACACACATATAGAGAGAGAACCAAAGTAGAGAAGGAACCATCATACCAATATGCCATGAGTGTCCTGATACATGATATCATAGTACATATACATATGTGAGAATGTGACCATAACCGACAATAAGACCATGCGAGCTATAACATGAAATTCTAGTGTTGCCCCTACATCATAACAAAAGGAGCTTACTTGTCAAGGTAGGACTCTATATGTCATTATCATGAGCTATGTGGATCCACTAGCAACCCATATTGGGAAACATGATCAATCCTATGGTGACACATAGTAAAGGGATAATGGAATCTACCAAAGTCCTCTAGGTGCTAAATCAACATCACATGGAATACATAATACATACATATTGGCATACTTGTCATGAATCATCAAAAATCATCATAGTTAATCATAATTCATACTTGCATAGCTTCATCATAAACTTGATCATAGTCTCATAGTTCAAAACATCATGCATAGGAGTAGTCCATTTCATACTAGGGTCTTAAGGTTGCCTTTTTGGAATATTGAATCTCCCTATAGGGACCCTAAGTCAACAATCAAGGTCCTAAATCCCATTCTAGGGTCCTAGGTTGCTTCTAAGAATCCTAAATCTGCAAATTAGGACCCCAAATCAACCTCAGGGTCCTAAATCCACTATTCATAATTATAATCTCATTTGAAAACCTTGTACATGCATGATCATGTGATGAGAGATAGGGGTGTGGCACAGGTTCATAAGTATCAAGTTCAAATTCATGGTAATTGAGTAAATATATGAATAATTATCTAATTTATGATCATTTGAATCATAATTGAGGTTACCCATACATGGTTTCTATTATCATCATAGCATAATTGAAGAAATTTCATGTTAATCATGTAAGTCAAGTGAATTGGACGTAATTAATGCATATTTCAATGTATTAACATAAATCATATCATAATAGTAACATTTGGAAACAAAATCATGAAAACCTTAAGTTGATCATACTTGAAATTAGATAAAATAATGAGAAATTAGGTTGGTCTCCATGGGTGAAAGATACTCATGGATGAAACCCACATATCTTAAGGTTAATTGAAAAGTTAAAGATGAATTTGACTTGAAGCTTGAGGGATCTTCGATGGATTCTACACTTGAGCTTGAGAGTAGACTTGAGAGTATTTGGAAGAGTGATTTTGAGTCAAGTGTTTGAGAAGTGATTGGAAGACTTAGAATAGGTTAGGATAGCATTGGGAAGGGTATTTTAGTCTAAAACCCATCCAAAAGAGGTTTAGGAATTAGGGAAAGGACTTTAATTCCCTTATGAAATCAAATTTCAAAACTGGACAATACACTGCATGAAACCACTACCACGACCCATGGTATGGACCTTAGGCTAGAAAGTGAAGTGGCCTAGGGAGGGTGCCCTCTACGAGATCCTTCATGAGTTATGGTGTGCACCATGACTCGTGAAGGGTTCCGTGGGAGAACACCTTAACCAAGGTTTCTTCAACAAGACACTAACATTGCCAAGTGGTCTCACCATGAGGCACTTTACAAGCCATAGTGTGCACCACGAGCCATGAAGGGTCTCTTGGTGGGACACCTTATGGGTTTTTTAGTGATTTTTAATTTTATGGCTTATTTCCATCTTTCAACACCCGATACCTTTTAATATCTCCCCCTGGGAACATTTATTCTCGAATGTGATGAGGGAGCTTGAATAGAGAAAAATGAATATCAATAGCCTAGCATGAGTGTAAAAATGCAAGTTTGCCATCAAAATTGTAAAACCATTATACCTTTTCCACAAACATCATTAAAAATTAGTTTCATGAGCATGTATGCATGTTATGACATGAAAATGCAGAAATGAAAGAATTCAGGTCTTTTAAGCCTGAAGAACCTATTATCTTAAGCTTGAGTAGAATGGAATAGGTAAGGATATTATTTTATTATCCCCAATTCTGCCTCCCATGTAGCACTCTCAATGTGCTGATTCCTCCAAAGGACCTTGATCGATGCAATGTCACGACCCAAGCCTAGTGCCTAGTCATAACATGACAAAATGATGAACTTGAAGGTACCTATCATGACCCAAACCTTGGACCTAGTTATAATAGGATGAATGAGGAACCTAAAGTTACCTCACCCAAGCTATCTTAGCATACATCAAGCTCTCACAGGTAATTTGAGCAACGTAGTGCAGAAATTAAAAATAGGAAATGGGACTAAGGGAAATATTTAAGTTTAAAATGAAGATAAATCCCATTAAAGCTTTATTGTAAAAACATACAAAAATACATAACACTTAGCGGGGATCAAAGCATAGTCATGGTTTTCCTCAAATACAAAAGAGTTTAAAAATAAGATAGAGAGTAAAAGTCTCCAATTAACAAGTCTAAATACATGGACGTCTCAAATACATGGCATGAAAGAAAGTAGGTCAATTCCCCTAACTAAGGGCTCACCAATGGTACTAGTATTGGTCATCAAAGCTAGCCATGGGCTGGTGGAGGTGGTGGAATGTCGGTCCCTATATGGTGACATCACGTAGGTAAAATATGCATTAGTATGTTGGAATGTTTTAAGTATGTGAGATGCAATGAAATTATGAAATTGTAATTCCATCATGCATGAAATTGTAATGCCATCATTTATAAAATTTAGAAGTCTCCATGCATCGATTTGTAATGTAATCGATCAAGACATACAAAACATGGTCAATGGATAAAGCTCAATATGAAGTAAAGACAATGCATCATACAAAACACATGTGATAAAACAAAGATACCAACTCATAAACTTTATGGGAGATCATCGTAACAAATATATAAGACCATATTAGATACTATATGAAATCCAACATAGCCCTCTACATTCGAATGATAAGACCACATGTTGGGTGGAATTCTGTCAACTTAAGCATTCCTCTTGCTTTAACATATATGACTTACGTGAATCTACTAGCCTAGCCTACAAGGGCTCCTATTGTGGCACATAGTTAATGGGGAAGGCATTTCTACTAGGGATCCCTTACTGAACCCCTCCTCAATACCTCATTCGATGCTAATTCAATCCCATGAAATACCTTTACCCATAAACATAGTCATGTAGTGTAGCTTAGAATTATAAGTAGCAATCTCATAGGAGTAGCTCAAAACACAGAAGCCACCCAAGTGAGAATTTTACTTTCACGTTGGGGGTCCATCTTAGACATCTTTTAAGGGAAGGTACAACATGCTCAAATCTCTGACATCATTCATAACTTTAAAGCTTAATCATAGCCCTTATCCTTCACATCATACCATGCAAATTTATATGAACTTAGTGGTGCTTTGCATTGACTTAAAATCACATAATTTGATGAAATAATGCATGAATCATAGTAAAATATGTTACTTTAAAACTAGGATTAAATAGCCCACACAACATTGATAAACCCTTTGTGGGGAAGTCATGGCTATCAACTTGGAAATCATAAAATCTCATGATATATCATCACATATCATTATTAATATCAAAATACATGTAAATATATCATAAAACATCATTAAAAGCATGGTAATGTAACTCAACATTTTCTAGAATTTAAAGAAAAGCTAAAAGGATTATAAGGGAACTTTGTGGGTGGAAGATACCTACAAATCAATGTCACGGCCCGGAAAGGGGGCCTAGATTGACATGGCGAAAGAGGACCCAAAGACCCTCGATCAAGCCATCATAGCATCATTACACACATCATCGGTTCGGAAGC
>JBCEWC010011895.1:0-16303 GCA_038996855.1 Solanum aculeatissimum
CATTTTATTATTAAATTCGTAACATTTAATATTTACAAAGGGATAAAATAGTAAATTATAATAATTTATTGGGTTATCGGTTTACCCAATAACCCAATAGTAAAAACTGATAACGAACCGATAACCCAATAACATTTTTATCGGTTCGGTTTATCGGTCGGTTCGGTTTTTGCACACCCCTAGTTATGTGTATATATATTATGTTTTTGGCTATATGTATCCTTTCATTTATTGTGATTATGTATAGCTGACTTCCAACTTCTCGATAGATTTTGTTATATGTTATTACTATATTGATGTGGACTTGACCAGATGCTAGGATAGGTACCCTTGGATTGAGATTTTGGTTTGCCAATAGGTAGGAAGTAACAGGCGCTATCATGACCAGAGTCGGGTCATGACATCCAGGTTATGGATGTTGAGTATGATGTTCCTACTCTTGATTCAGTTCCTATAGTTAATGAATTCCCCGATGTCTTTCCTGATTATTTACCCAGTATTCCTCCCGAGAAGAAAACTGACTTTGGCATTGATCTTTTACCACATCCAAAATGCTCTAATTTTGTGATTAGATTATGAATTATCGGAGGCATGATGATGTGTCTTTGAATGAAACTTTGCCACATTTTAAAAACACTTTGTTGCATTGTTCATATCATGGTATCCCAGATAAGGTGCTATTGGAAATATTTATCAAAGTCTTAACAATACTAAAAAAATAGTGATTGACCAACTTGTGGGTGGCGGTATTATGAGACAACAATTTCCAGTGGCTTTGGCTTTGTCAGATCAATTGGAAAATACAAATCGAGCATGGAATACAAGGGAAGATAAAGTTATCTCAGTTTCTTTAGTTGTGACCAAAAAATACTCTATAAAGATCAAGAACGTGATGATAATACGTCCCGAATGATGACTCAACTTGATCTTATTACTAAGCATATGATGTGACCTCCTCCATGAGATAGCCATAAGAATTTTAATGTTGTAGGTGTTGTGGTAAAATATGAAGAATCTAACTTTGATGCACTCTACAATGAAGAAGTTCAATATATTGACAACCAAGTCGTGGGTTCTAAGCTAACGTTTTAACGGCAAGTTGGGAATCAAGGTTTGACGAACAAGAGAGCTGGTTATTGGAGAGATAGATATTTGCGGGATAGAAATATTTCTTGGCGTGATCATGACTTTGATAAATAGAAATATGTTCAACCTCACGACCAGATCAAATCGAACGATTCCATTGCTAATCCAAAAAATTACCTAATTGAAGATATGCCTGCTAGAATCCTTAACAAGGTTGAAGGGATGAACAAAGTGATGAAGGAAAGGAAATACAATTTTTCAGCTTTGAATCAAACCTTGACTTCTCATTTATCTTCCATCAAGCATCTGGAGACTCAATTAAGTAATATTTCAGCCCACTTTAATCTTTGTAAAAAAGGGTGTTTGCCTAGTGATACGATGTTGAATCTGAAGAATGACACTCCTCAATGCATGGATGTAATAAATAGGATATAACACCTCTCCGGTGCCTCGAAAAAAAATGCCCCATAGTGTATTTCTTGAATATCTCAAAATTCATGCATGATTTCGCAAATCTGACTCCATATTCTTATTTAGGGAGCAAAATTATGTAGGAGAGGAGTGGTCTTCGATTTTTACACAATCCATAGAGAAAAATAACTTTTTGGGTGATTCGGAGCTTATCCAAAATTGTTTGCGACCAGTCCGTCTCACGGACCTATCGCCAAGTAGTGTAAAATTTTCGTAAATTCATTCCTAGGCAAAAAATGGAGAACAAAAATAAAACTTTGCGCAAAAATATCCTAAACCATAGTAAGTCCGCGTCGCGGACTTTTCACGCCATAGGTAAAACATTTCTAAATTTTTTTTGTTTCACTTGAGGGCAATTGGGTAATAACCCAATAACTATATAGACGGGAATCTCTCATTTTCAGTTATTGTTTAAGCCCTAACTCACAAAACACTCTAAAAAACCCTCTCTAATCTTTCCAAATCCTCTAACCAATCTCACGATTTTCAAGAACTCTTGTTGGAATTCAAGAACCAAGTAAAGTCCTCCAAGTCTCATCAATCTTCCTCCATATATTTCAAGAATTTGAGGTATATGGGTCTTTCATCCATGGGTCCTTCCACCCATGGAGTCCCCAAAATCTTTTATACAATTTTTTTTAAGATTAGTGGATGATTTCATATAGATATTTCTTCTTCTACTATTATGCATGAGATATGTTAAGAATTATCATCTAATTAGTCAAGTTGCATGATTTTCTTTCAAGGTTTTTTCTCCTATGAGTTATTTTTTGATATTTGAAGCTATGAATGTTGTGATACCATGGATACTATGAAGTGGATGATTGTATAAGATGAATTTCATGTTTCCATGCCTATGTTTGAAATATGATATGTATGATTATGATGGGTTGTTAAGAATGGTTTAAATTAATGGTCCTCACCACATGTTTTGAAGTATAGTTTCTATATAACGAAGGTTCTATTATATGCTATGAAAGTTCATGAACAAATATGGATTTGTTAGGTGAATTTCATGATGACCTAACTAGGGATTTACTATGATGATAGTGGGTTGTTAGAATGGTTTTCAATTGATCATGTTTACTTGGTTCATGTCCTATACTCTTGAATTTTGTGATCTATGTCTTGATGCATGAATTCACCAAGTTGTGTAATTAAGGCTATATGATAGTATGTCCCATGTATAATGCAAAAGGTTTTACCATATGATTGTGAGTTCATAATTATTATGAATGTTAAGGACTCTTTCTAAAGTTTATGAAAAATTGTTAAATGATGTTTTAGTGAGGGATGAAGTCTTATGAGATGTTCTATGTATATGATTTGTTTATGAAAAGTCCCCAATGAATGGATGCTTGATGGATACCCTAAGAGGTGATTACCCTAAAGATAAGGTCTTGATGTGAGTACCCATGTCCAAAGGATTGGGGCAAGTCCCGAGTCCAAAAACTAGAGGTGAGTACCCGGTTCACACATGGCTTAGTGGATACACTTAGGCATTTAGAGGTTTACCTTGGCAAAGTGACTTTCCTTTTTATTTTGGTGTAGGGGAAACATTTGGACTCTATGGATTAGCTCACATGGTTTATGTCAGTTATGGACTCTCGCACTATGTTTAATGAATTCCTCAAAACTTATGGTATATGCCACTCTTGATCTATGATTTTATTATATATGCTCATGTTCCCCCCATGTCCTTAAGATGTCCTCATATAATGGTTCTCTCTCATTATGTCTAAATATGTTTATTACCGTGGATGGTGTTTTGAATTCATATAACTCGTCGTTTTATAAACTCAAATGATTTCCTCACATATGTTCATGGCTCCTTGATATCACTAATGGTGTTACTTATAAAGGTATGTGACTCTCTCTTTTGAAGTATGCATGGTGTTCTCCTTATGATTATTAATGATTCACTTATAGTTAGATGGTCCTTCCCTTAAAATAGATGCTTTGTTGTTCTTAAAAAGTATTACAGTTCTTCTTATGCATGATGATCTATGTTCTTTATTCATTCAAGTTTAAGTGTTTTATCGTGAAATTCATTAAGTGTGGATTCCTTACTTTCCTTATGTATTATCCTATGTTGCATGGCTTGAGAAATATTTAAAATGACCACATTGTAACTAATTTATGATTTATGCTTTGTCTCATTGCATTACTAGATACTAGTGCATTCAAAGTACTAACGCATACATTTTCCTTACATGATCTAACCATATAGGGTCTGGAGCTCCTATCCATTATCCTCCTCAACGTGGTTAGTTGGTATGTTTGAAGAGTACTTTTGGTGAGTCCTCCACTCCAGGGACAACATCCATTTTACTTTCATGCTTTTGTTAAGACTTGTCTATTTTTCGATATTATCATTTGAGGGTGAACCCAGGAGATGTCTTGTCCCCCATTCCATTCATGATTAGAGGTGTTGTTAGATATGGATATGATTAAGTATTTGATGAGCCTAACCCCTTACTATGTTTATGTATTATGAAAGACTCCCTTTGTCCCTATTTCCCTCTTTGTGTTGGTGCTTATATTTGATAATGTGAAGAAAGTCCTAAGTCCCTATTTATCCCCATAGCGTGAGTTCAAAGTCCCACTTCCCTTAGAAATTATTTGTTACTTATTTTTGGCTTATTTATGCTTCTGTGAATCCAAGTATGTTCCATGTATGCTTAAGATTCTTGTTTGGGGTTCCTTCGGGTTCCCTATTCATCGTGTTATGCCTAGGCCGTAGGCTTGGGTCGTGAAAAGCATGGCATAAGAGCACTAGGTTTATAAATGGTCCTCAGACATCCAACACACGACATCAAGTAGAGTCTTGTTTATGGTTGTGAAGTGCGCCACAAATATAAATAGGAGGCTATGAGGCATTTTAGGAAATAATTCAATTCTTAATGTTTCATGTTTTTCTTTAAAATATAATTGAGGTTTCCTACCCCTAATGGTTGGTCTTTCGTTCTTCTAGATCATGCCGCCAAGAAGAATGACCCAAGGAGTCCCTACTCCCAAAAGTGATTCGGCCCCTACAAGCTCCCCAAGAAGAAGAGGGGGTCTCACACAAAATATAAAAATGTTATTACCTTATTAGCATAAGTTGTGACTAACCAAATGAACCATGTATCCCAAGCTACAAATTCTCCCACCCTGGCTTCAAGAGTGAGGGATTTTACAAGAATCAACGCTCTGGAGGTTTATGGCTCCAAAATGGAAGAGGGCCCCAAGAATTCATTGATGAGATATACAATGTTCTTAACATTATGGGGGTGAGTTTAGGGGAGAAAGTGGAGTTAGAAACCTATCAACATAAGGGTCTTTATCAAATTTGGTTTGCATAATGAAAGCTTGAGAAGGGGAATGACGAGCCTATCCAATAGGAGGAATTCAAGGCCGCCTTTCTCAACCGGTTCTTTCCTATTGAATTAAGAGAAGAAAAGATGATGGAGTTCATGAATCTCAAACAAGGCTCCATGAGTGTGAGAGAGTATTCCCTTAAGTTCAATAAGCTCTCAAAATAGACTCCTCACTTGGTTGCCAACTCTAGAGCAAGGATAAACAACTTTGTGTTGGGGGTATCCAACTTGGTTAACAAAGAATGTTGCACCGCTATAGTTGTTGGTGAAATGGATTTATCTCGGGTCATGATTCATGTCGAGCAATAAGAAGGGGAGAAGCTTAGGAAGAGAAGGAGTGAAGAGTCCAAGAGGGTTCAGAGTGAGGACGGGTCATCTTTTGATAATGCTTTTAGGCCTAAGTTTCACAAAGATGGGGTGACTAGCCCCAAGTATCAAGGTGAGAGTGTTGGTGGTCAAGTTTCTCCTACATGCCACAAGTATGGAAAGTACAATCCAGGAGATTATTTGGTCAGTTCGAGTGAATGCTTTGGGTGTGGTGCGAAGGATCACAAGTTGAGGCATTGTCCATAGGTCACTAAGAACTATAATTATAATCGTTGTTGATCTCAACCCTACCCCTCTAAGGGTCCTTAGGCTTTGTATGGTGCGTCATTTGATACGTTATGAAATCTTTTTACATGCTAATGGTAGGTGCTAAATGGTTTCATAAGTTGAGGTGCTAAGGTTAATGTTTTGGTAAGTGGTTGTGTTGGCATACCAGTAATAATGGTATTTCAAGTTCATTCTCATGCTTCATTTATTTAGCCTTGACATGTTACTTATCCTGCTTACATGCTCTTAGAGTAAGTTGATTGAAGTTTCATGCGCAATTATGAAAATGTGTTACTCGTGTTTTTAAAATGGTGTCCATGTTAGAGACTTTGGAAGTTGCATGAAAATGATGTTTGATTTGAATTATTGCATTTTATAGGTTGCATTTTAACACCTCTCACATGCCTCGGAAAAATGCGTTATAGTGTATTTCTTGAATATGTCAAAATCTACGCATAATTTCACAAATTTGACTTCATATTCTTATTCAGGGGGAAAATTGAAAAGGAAAGGTTTGCTCTTCGATTTTGAGATGACCCGTAGCGAAAAATAATTTTTTGAGTGATTTGGAGCTTATCCAGAAAAGTTTGTGCCCAATCTGTGTCGCAGACCAATCGCCGAGTAGTGTAAAATAGGCCTAAATTCATTCCTAGGCTAAAAATGGGGAACAAAAATTGAACTTCATGCAAAAATATCGTAAAATGTAATAAATTCGCATCGCAGACTTGTCGCGTCATAGGTCAAAAACTTTTCTATTCACATGAGGGCAATTGGGTAATAACCCAATATCTATATCAATGGGAATCCCTCATTTTTAGTCATTTTTCAAGCCTTAACTCACAAAAACTCTCTCAAACACCCTCTCTAATATTTCCAAATGCTCCAACCAATCTCAAGATTTTCAATAACTCTTGTTAGAATTCAAGAACCCAAGTAAAGTCCTCCAAGTCTCATCAAGCTCCCTCCTTTTATTTCAAGAATTTGAGGTATGTGGGTCTTTTAACCATGGGTCCTTCCACCCATGGAGTCCCCAAAATCTTTTCTTAAAGTTTCTTTAAGATCAGTTGGTGATATATTATGGGTACTTCTTTTACTCTTATTATGCATGAGATTTGTTAAGAATTATCATCTAATTAGTTGAGTTGAATGATTTCCTTTCAAGAGTTTTTCCCCTATGAGTTATTTTATGATATTTCAAGCTGTGAATGTTGTGATAACATGAGATACTATGAAGTGGATGATTGTATAAGATGAATTTTATGTTTCCATGCCTATGTTTGAAATATGATATGTATGATTATGATGAGCTGTTAAGAATGGTTTAAATTGATGGTCCTCACCACATGTCTTGAAGTATGGTTTCTATATAATTAGGGTTCAATTATATGCTATGAAAGTTTATGAAAGAATATGGATTTTTAGGTGAATTTCATGATGACCTAACTAGGTATTTACTATGATGATAGTGGGTTGTTTGAATCGTTTCCAATTGATCATGTTTACTTGGTTCATGTCCTATACTCGTGAATTACTTGATCTAAGTCTTGATGCATGAATCACCAAGTTTTAGAATTAAGGCTATATGATAGAATGTCCCATGTATAATGAAAAAGGTTTTACCACATGATTGTGAGTTCATGATTATTTTGAATATTGACTCCTTCTAAAGTTTTTGAAAAAATGTTAAATGATGTTTTAAGGATGGATGAAGGCTTATGAGATGTTCTATGTATATGATTGGTTTATGAAAAATCCCCAATGATTGGATGTTTAATGGTAGAGGATCTCTTATTCAATTTATGAATGGATGTTTTATGGTAGAGGATCTCTCATCCAAGGTATGATTAAGAATCAATCCCATGACTTTTTCTAGGAGATATTAAGGGGTTGGGATTGGATAAATCACCCTCCCACATGACTTGGAATGATTTTAATTATATGACTCTATGACTTATGATCTTCTACTCTTGTGAGAGAACTACCTAGCACCGAGTGGACTACAGGAGAATATCTAAGTCCCAAAACTACGTGCCACCATAGGCAAAATAGGTTAAAGGTGACTATCCAAATCCCTAAGAGGCGAGTACCCTAAAGATAAGGGCTTGAGGTGAGTACTTGAGTCTGAGGGCTTGAGGCGAGTACTCAAGTTTGAGAACTAGAAGCGAGTATCTGGTTCACACATGTCTTAGTTGATCCACTTAGGCATTAGGAGGTTCACCTTGGCAAAGTGATTTCCCCCTTTCTTCTAGTGTAGGAGAAACATCGGGACTCCATGGATTAGCTCGTATGGTTTATGTCGGTTATGGCCTCTCTCACTATCTTTTATGTATTCCTCAAAACTTCTGGTATATGTCACTCTTGACTATAGTTTTTATTATATATATGCTTATGTCCTCAAGATGTCCTCTTGTGATGGTTCTCTCTCATTATGTCCAAATATGTATATTACCACCGATGGTGTTTTGAATTCATATAACTCATCCTTTTACAAACTCAAATGATTTTCTCACATATGTTAATGGCTCCTTGATATTACTAATGGTATTACTCGTAAAGGTATATGACTCTCTCTTTTGAAGTATGCATGGTGTTCTCCTTATAATTATTTATGATTCACTTATAATAAGAAGTTCCTTCCCTTTAAATAGATGCTTTGTTATTCCTAAAAGGTATTATGATTTTTCTTGTGCATGATCTATGGTCCTTATTCTTCCAAGTTTAAGTGTATTATCATGAAATTTATTAAGTGTGGATGCCTTACTTTTCATATGTATTATCCTATGTTGCATGGATTGAGAAATATTTAAAATGATCATATTGTCACTAATTTATTGTTTATGCTTTGTTGCATTACATGCCCATATACTAGAACATTCAAAGTAATAACACATGCTATTTGCCTATATGATCTAACCATCTAGGTTCCAGAGCTCCTATTATTATCCTACTCCACGTTACTACTTAATCTATTTGAAGAGTACTTTTTGTGAGTCCTCCACTCCAGGGACAACATTCACTTTACTTTCATGCTTTTATGAAGACTTGTCTATTTTTGGATACTATCATTTGAGAGTGATCCCGGGAGATGTCTTGGCCCCTGTTCCATTCATGAGTAGTGGTGTTGTTTGATATGGATATGATTATGTATTTGATGAGCTCAACCCTTATTATCTTAATATATTAAGGAAGACTCCTTTAGTCCCTATTTCCCTCTATGTGTTGGTCTTTATTGTTGATGACGTGAAGAAAGTCCTAAGTCCCTATTTATCCCCATAGCGTGAGTCCAAAGTCCAACTTCCCTTAGAAATTATGTGTTACTTATTTTTGGCATATTTATGTTTCCGCAAAACCAAGGATGTGCAATGTCTGCTCAAGAGGCTTCTTTGGGGTTCCTTTTGGTTTCCCATTCACCGTGTTTTGCTTAGGCCCTAGGCTTGGGTCATGACATAGGAATGGTAACGTAGTTAGGAATCTGCCACATATGTATTTGTTGGTGATAATGTTATAACTCTGGTTAGTGATAATGAAATTGATGTTGATCATGTTGAAGAGGTACAAAAAGATTCTACTCTTACTCTTGGCAATCTAAGGAGTGACTATGATCGTAAGAAGGGGAAGGGATCAAAACGTAATCCTTCCGTTGTTCCAAAGTTGAGCTCTCCAAATGTGAAAATCAATCCACCATTTCCACACAGGTTGAAGAAGGTTAATGAAGATGCAAAATTCAATAATTCATATGTGTGCTAAAAATATTTACATTCAATATCCCCTTGGTGGATGTGTTGTGGGAGATGTCAAGTTATGCAACATTTATGAAGGAGTTAGTTACAAAAAAGTTAAATCTCAAGTTTGAGACTCTTGAAGTCTCCCACCCTTGTAGTTTAGTGATGTCAAGTAATTTGGTGGCTAAAAATGATTACCCTAGTGCATTCACTATCCCTTATACTAATGATTTTACCAATTTGAAAGGGTTGTATGAGAACTTAAAGCTAGTCTTAACTTGATGGCCCATTCAATATTCAAATTACTTGTTCTTAGAACTCCTTCGCTGATAACTATGAGACTCTTGATAGTGGATCATTTTACCAAGAAATTGGTAGGTATTTTGTATGATGTTCTAGTGAAGGTAGTTAAATTTATTTTTCTAGCCAACTTTGTCATACTTGATAGTGAGCTTGATATGAAATCCTAATTATTTTGCGAAGGCTATTTCTAGCCAGTGTAAGAGCCTTAGTTGATGTTGAATGTGGTGAGTTGAATTTGTGAATCGACGATGAAGAAGCCATAATTAATATGTGTAAACCCATGAAGCAACCAAAAGAGTGGCAGATTATTTCTTATATTGATGTGGTTGAAGATGCGGTTTCTAATGTGGAAGAAGTGATGATTCTGGGTGATTCTCTAGCATCTGTGTTATTGAATTTTGAGGGTGATTCTATTATTGATTATGATGCGGTAATGGCAACCATTGATTTACCCAGAGCATGTTCCTATTAAAAATCTAAAGAGGCTAAATCTTTATTTGAAGAATAGGGAAACTCCACCAGCAAAGACCTCAACATAAGAGCCTCCAAAGCTTGAGACCAAGGCACTTCCTTCTTATTTACAAAGTGTGTTCCTTGGTACTGGTGAAACACTACCAGTGATCTGTGCAACTTATTTACTAGACCACCAAGTGGTGGCATTAGTAAGTGTGTTGGCAAAGTTCATCAAGGTAATTGGGTGGAAAATAACATATATTATTGGAATCCCTCTGGAGATTTGCATTCACAAAATTCATTTGGTCAAAGATTGCAAGCCTACTATCAAGAATCAATGATGGCTCAACCTTTCAATGTAAGACGTTGTAAAGAATCAAATAACCAAGAGGTTTGATGCCAAACTTCTTTATCCTATTTTTATAGTAGTTGTGTGAGTCTGATGCAATATATGCCAAAGAAAAGGGTTATAAATGTGATGAGGAATGAAAAAGAGCAACTTTGTTCTACAAGACTTGTGACGGGATGGATAGTTTGTATGGATTGTATTGAATTCATGGACTGAGAAAGATCACTTTCCCATGCCATTCATGAGTCAAATGTTGGATCAACTTGCTGGTAGAGGTTGGTATTGCTTCTTGGATGGATAATCCAGGTATAACCAAATCTCCATTGCTCTTAAATACCAAGAGAAAACCACTTTCACATGTCCTTATGGAACATTTACTTTCAAAAGAATGTTGTTTGGGCTATGTTATGCACAAGCAATTTTTCAAAGATGTATACTTTCTATTCTTACTGATATGGTTGAGGATTTGTTGGATGTATTCATGGATATTTTTTTGGTGGTTGGTAATACATTTGAAAGTTGTCGAATTCAATAGAAGAATGTGTTGTAGTGGTGTGCTGAGACAAATTTTGTTTTAAATTGGAAAAAATATCATTTTATGGTGAAAGAAGAAATTGTTCTTTGACACAAATTTTTGGGGAGTGGTTTATAAGTGTTCCTAACAAAAGTTGATGTTATTTCTAAGCTTTCTCCTCCCATCTCAATCAAGTGAGTGAGGACTTTTCTTGGGTATGCAGGTTTTTACAGATGATTCATAAAAGATTTTGCAAAAAAGTTTAATCCCTTGTGCAAGCTCATTGAGAAAGATTGTCCATTTGATTTTAACGAAGAGTGTTTGAAAGCCTTTAATGATTTGAAAAAGAGTCTTGTGATGGCTCCAATTATTATTTCCCTTGATTGGAATCTCTCATTTAAAGTTATGTGTGATGCTAGTGGTTGTGCTTTGGGTGAGGTTCTCGGTCAAAAGAAACATAAATTATTTCATTTGGTTTATTGTTGTAATGATTCGAAAATTTTTGAACTTCATAATGGTTAGTCAAGGGTAGTGTTAAACTTGTCATGTTTGAATTTTGGTAGCCATGGGTTGTATTTAATTGGTCGGATTTAAAAAAGGATCATTTGGTAAAGTTGTAAGGCCGGTTGGGCGGTGGACTTTAAAAAGCTATATATTTTGGTATGGGATGAACTGTGTGGGTTACTATATATCAAATCTAAGATCTTTGAGTTATCTTCACAATACAATTGGTTTCACTCAATTCGAAGTTCGTATGTGAAAGGTATGGCTCTTGTAGTGAGACTGCCCGTAATTGAAAGTACGCTGGGAAAAGGTTCTGAAATGGGGTCTAAGGGTGGGACCACTGACCGTTTGGTGGTCCACGGTCCGTAGGGGTACTTGAGGGTTGATCCAGTGTGCTCTTAGGGGTTGGGGGACAAGCCATAGACCAAGTGTGGTCCCACAGACCACCCTACGGTCCGTGTGACCCTTCACAGTTCGTGAGGGGTCCCATGAAGTAATCCAGAGAAGATGCCAAGGTTCAGGGCTGGACTCCAGATCAAGTGATGCTCCACGGACCAGTACATGGTCTGTGAGGCCCCTCGTGAAGTGATCCAAAAAGTCCCCCGTGAGTTCAAGTCGAAGCCAAGGCCAAGTGAAGCCTCACGGACAGGTTCACGAAACCTGTAGACGGCCACTGTGTGCCTTCCGTGGTGCACTATTTTCAATGATCTAGTTCATTTTATTAATGATTAATTAGTAATTTAATTAGATCCTATGCCCCTTTTAGGCTTTCTAAGGTCTCCTAACTCCACTAAATCAAACTTTAATTCCCTTTCATCCATTCTAACACTCCTCAATCCTCTCCAAAATTTTCTCAATTCTCTTGACCTCCATTGAAGAAAGCTTGAAGAAATTTGGGGAAATTTATTTTTCTTGAAATTTCATTCAATTCTCTTGTTTAAACTCAAGGTATGTGGGTTTGATTCATGGATTTTCTTTCATCCATGAAAACCCAAGAACCCTTCTCTTTAATTTATGAATTTAAGCTTCCTTTAATTATGGGTTCATTAATTCTTGATTTATTTCATTGCATTGAGTTGTGGGCTGTAGAAATTAGGTGTTTTAATGATGATTTAAGTTTGAATTTTATTAATTGCATGGAAATTCTTGAAGGATCAATGTGCATGTCACTTTAATGGTTCAATATGCATGGGTAAATTGCATTATGTTTTGAATTGGGATTTTATCATCAATTATGTTGAATAACCTATTGAATTATGATTTTAATGTTTGAATCCTCCATTACCCATGCACTTGATTTCTCATTCATGGAATATGCATTGAAGAATTATAACGACCTGAACATTTTTTAAATTCTTTATGGTTGGTCTTGGGTAGCGTTGTACTGGTCATGGTTGAATTTTGGTAGCCATGAGTGGTATTTAAGTAGTCGGATTCAAAACGAACCGTTTGGTGTCATTGTGAGGTCGGTTGGGTAGTGTACTTTGAGATATTATAACTTTTGGTACGGGATTAACTGTGTGGGATACTATATATAAAATTGAATCTCTTTGAGTTATCTTCACAATGCAACTGGATTCACTCAATTCGAAGTTTGTATGAGAAAGTTATGGCCAAATAAGTGAGACTGCCCGTAACTGAAAGGACGCTGGAAAACAAGTTTAGGAAATGGGCTAAGGATTGGACCACATACTGTTTGAAGGTCCACGGTCCGTGCGGGGGCTCATGGGATATTCCATTGGGCTCCTATCGGCCCGGACCCAAGCCAAGGACCAAGGCAAACCCCACGGTCCGTGAGACCCTACACAGGCCGTGAGAGGTCCCGTGAAGTGGGGCAGTAAGTGGGCTAGCTTTTGGGGCTGGAATTGGGGCCAAGTGTGGCTCCACGGACCAGTACACGGTCCATGAGCAGCTATATGGTCCGTGAGTCCCTCCGTGAAGTGTTCCAGAAAGTCCCCCGGGAGTTCGAGCCAAAGATGTGACCAAGTCATGTGAGACACTGTGTTTCAATAATTAGTCCTCTTCATTAGTGGTAATTTCGAAAACTGGCCTAATCCTATGACTCTTTTAACTTCCCTAAAGTCTCCTAAACCCCTAAATAGAAACCCTAATCCTATTTCACTCATCAAAACACTCTTGAATCCTCTCTAAAATTTCTTGAATTCTCTTGACCTCCATTTTTAAAGCTTGACGGAAATTGGGGAAGATCATCTTACTTGCTAAATTCTTCAATCCTTGTGGTTAATCTCTAGGTATGTGGGTTTGATTCATGGATTTTCTTTCATTCATGAAGACCCAAGAATCCTACTCTATAATTTATGATATTAAGTTTATTCAAGTTATGGGTTCTTCTATTTTTTGTGTATTTCATTGCATTGGATTGTGGGCTATAGAAATTAGGTGATTTAATGATGAATTATGTTTGAATTTTATGTAGTTCTTGGAAATTCTTGAAGGATCAATGTGCATGTCCCTTAATGGTTTAATTATGCATGGGTAAATTGCATTATGCTTTGATTATGGATTTTCTCATGATTTAAGTTGAATTATCCTTTGAATTGTGATTTAAAATTTGAATTCCATTACCCATGCACTTGTTCCTCATTCATGGCATATGCATTGAAGTTTGGTTATGATGAAACTCTTATAAGGGCATGACCCTCTTATTATGATATGATATGCTAAGGCTTGTGATCACATTGTCTCTCCGTTATGGCTCTTTGAGTATTTTGGGTATTTGCACCACGTTGATATGTTATGAAGGCTTGATATGATGAGCTATGTAGATGGGCTACTCTTATTGCATTGATATGGCAATGATTATGAAAATGATTTTGGAAACTCTTGTTGGCCTTTGGCCTAAGCACGAATATGGTGTGAGGAATGGTTTTGGTTTTGACTAATGATGCATGCTTTTGAAAGGGATGTAAGTCCGATGCATGATTTTGAAAAGAATGTAAGTCCTCCGATTTGAAGCTGCATGTATATATATATATTCCCGTGGGATGAGACTTAGTACCGAGGGATTGGAGTCAGGGTGGACTATCTCCAAGGGTCCATACTACTCTTTGTCAAACCATGTGCCACTATGGGTTATCTCCCTTGATAGGGATTGACTTGTTATGTATCCCCTTGTTGAAGGGTTGACTAGGGATCTACTTGGCAAGTAGTCCGGATCCGGGTAGTAGCTCACTCGGGTCTCCTCCATTGTCGGTTGAGGTTACTCTCCGCTATATTATGATTATAGGATTGCATCTCATGCATCATGACATATCATATTATTATATATCTCTTGTCTACGTGCATTCCTTTCGTACCACTTGTTCCCTTGTCATGTTGCTTGGTCATTCTACATTGTCATATGCATTGCATGTCCGCATACTTAGTACATATTACGTGCTAACCCTTACTTTTATCTACATGTTCTAACCATGTAGGGACCGAAGACAACTTCTATATTATACCAAACGACGTGTGATCATCTTTAAGCCTATTGTTTGTGGTGAGCCTTTTTGTTCAAGGGCAATATACACTTTCTATCTATCTAGTATTGTCTTTACTTTCCTTTACTTATGTATTGAGGGTGAGCCTGAAACTATGTTGAGGCCCTTTTTATCTTATGTAGAGGCTTTTTGGGCAAACTAAACTCTGGTACGTTGGATTGTATTTGTTGTGTATTATGACTATGGAGATATTATGATTTATGAGCCTTGATTATGGTAATGGTATTTGATTATGCTTATGCCTTGATGTTGAGGATGGTGTGTTGATTATGTGCTTATATGGAAAGTCCCCTAACCTGGAATACCTTATATCTGGAGTTCTACTTACCCGCCCCTTAGAGATAACTGTTATCTGCTTTGTGACTCATATTCATCCCATTCCCAGAAACATCCCCATAGCTTGAGTCCAAAGCCCCATTTTCCATAGAGCTTATGTGTTATATGTTTACTTCTACGCCTTTGAACCGATGTTGTGTGTGATGATGCTATGATGGCTGGATCGAGGACTTTTGGATTCTCTTTCGCCATATCATATCTAGGCCCCTTTTTTGGTCGTGATAAAGTGTAACAACCCAAACATTATAGAAATATACTTATGGTTGGAATTCTATGATATACTACAATCCATGGTTGAGTTTTGGTAGCCACGGGTTAAGTTTAAGTGGCCGAATGCAAATTGGGCTAGTAAGTGGCCTAGAGGGACAGTTTTGAATGCATACTTCAAATAGTCATAACATTTGATGTGGGATTAACCATGTGATATACCACATACCAAATCAAAGCTATTTGCGTTAGAATTTCAACACAAGTGGTTTCAAGCAATTTAGAGTTCGGATCAGGGAGATATGGCCCAAACAGTGAGACTATCTAAAATTTGGAAGCCATTGAAGATAGGCTTAGAAAAATGGCCAAGGACAGGGACACGGACCGTGAAACATTTCACGTTATATCTACGGTATCGAGGGATGTCACAGTGAGGTTGGTGTGTCCTGGAACCACCCCTAAGACAAGTCCAAGTTAACGAGGCCTTGCACGGTCTGTTCGGAGCTAGACGGCTCGTACAATGCCTCGTAAAGTGAGGCAGTGGATTGGCCAAGCCAAGGCTGATGATTTTGAGTCTAAGTATGGTTAGACGGTGCTTTAAACAGCAAGTCACACCTTGAACGGACCATTTATTTGTTCGTGAAGTGTAACAGAAAGTCCTCCGAGAGTTCATGTTGAAGGAAATGGCTAAGTGAGGGTTGACGGCAGGTTGAACGGATCGTACACAGGTAAACGACACTGTAGATGCCATTTGGGAACTGTGTACAGTTAAAAGTTCCATTTTATTATTGGTATTTTTGTGATTTAATATTCCCTTAAGCCCCGTTTTGGTCCCCTAAGGTCTCCTAAACCCCTAAAACATTCCCCAAACCCTCATTCATCCATTAGAACTCTCCTATACA
>JBCEWC010011896.1:0-16303 GCA_038996855.1 Solanum aculeatissimum
TTTTCCAAATAGGATTCTATATACTATTGTTATTCCTATTCCTATTCTTAGTAGGATCGTATTTACCTATTCCTATTATAACATCAACAAAAATGTGAGATGCAATATTATCAGTAGCATACTATATCCAAGTAACCATTTCAATCTTTTTTACTAATAAGTAGGTCTTATATTCTGCTTTCTCGAATTATAATATCAGCTAAGAGAAGCATGAGCTTAAAAATCTCGTGGCTTATAAATGAATGAAAGTTGTAGCAGCTAAGTCTTAGCTCCTAAAATCTTAAGTACTTTTGGAAATGCAACATAACATCTATTGTGAATCTGCTACAAGATAAAAAAATTTAAGATCTTTGATAGGAGAAATGCAGAGGAAAAACGGAATGTAAATGCAGGTAAAAGCTCTGAATATGTACAACATACCAAATCCAAACTCTCGCTCCAGCCGAATGCCAATCACTAGAAGACTCAACATGTTTGCCAGTAAATGAAAAACTCCACCATGCAACCACATGCAAGTAATAAGGCGCCACCCTTGATGTTCGTGGACCACCTTATTCACGTCTAAAGCACCCATCTTCTCTAGTCTAAACAAAAAGGAAAGATAAACAGCTTTTTACATGCTTGATATATATCTATTCCATTGTAGCTTACGTTTAAGCAAGAAGAACAATTCACTAGAATAGAAAATAAAAAAAATAAAAAAAGGACCCGCAAATTCATTCATCAACCTCAATGCAGTAAGAGATCAACAAGTTACAGTAATTTGATCATCAATGTTGAAGTGCATGACTAGTCAAATGTACCGGCTCAAAGGTGGCATGATGAATATTGAAAGTACTTTTTTGCACTTTGATAACATTGGTATGAATTTTGAAGAATCTCTCATTTTAGAAAACCCTTAGTTTTTCCTAAAAGATAAATTAATGAGTAATAAAATGAAATGGGCCCAAATCGAGCAAAATGGATATGGAGGATTCATATATCCTTCACAACTAATTCGTGATTTAGGTGTCATTGTTTTTATTCGTCTTTGTAGTTCTAGTCAAAAAAAGAATTAAGTAAATATGGAACTATGAACAGACACAACGAATAATGAACTACCTTAATCAATCCATACTCGAATACTAGCTAAATTGTCCTCACCAAAAGAAAAAGTATTAACCAAATTTCTTAGGTCACGTGAAACAAAAAACCAATACTAGTACAGGAAGCCAGTAGATTCTAGGAGAACAAAGGCAAAGAAGGCTGAAGAATGCAAAACTGGATTTTTTCCTCAACCAGAATACTTCACCCAATTGCATAAAGGATCTCGATTATCATGTACAAAGTTATACCGCACCAACTACCCAATATGATATGACATAGGCCATAGCTTCACATGTGTTGCCAACTTGCTATGCCTCAACAACTCAACCATCCCCTTGGGATAGCCAAAAAAAATTCTCTCAACAACCGTGGTCTAAGAACTCCTCATCTGATGCAGTTTAAACACCAATATAAAGAGTCCTCCTATTTGTTGTTCAACACAAAGCAATTCAATAACAAGTCTTTCCTCTCTTCTTCTCCCTTCTAACAAAAAAAAATTAGCTTGTGAATGCAAGGTTCTCATCTTCTGCAAGAAGTTGTAGCGTAAAAGATAACCCTTACAATATGCCACATCCAATAAACTTTACAAAATGTGTAGCCTTACAGATGGTTCCGTCCCTAGAAAAGCTGCCTCGAAGTACAATTTTTCATAAAGGGGTTATCGTGATCTGGTGCTCACAAAATTATCTTCACACAAGAAAAAAAACTCCATATAAGGTGAAGAAATTTGCCAAAAGATGCTACATGTCCAACAATGAGGACGAGCCAATTAATTTTTTTTTGCTTTTTCTGCATTAGGGTCGTATCTTTTGTTCAATTTTCACTCTCTCTTGATGCAATATGAAGCTAGAAACTTAAGTGCAACCTATGGTACAAAGTGAAGCTGAGTAATTAAAGCGCAAACTTTAAACGAAAGCTCCTTGTAGCTTAATTTGTATCTTCATAAAAGAGAGACAAAAGATGTCTGAAGAGTTATCAGATACAGCACTGGAAGCCAGACTAAAAAGCATGTCCAACTCTCTCTTTGATCCCGCTTACTTTCCGCACCTCCTGTGTGCCTAACTCAATCTGTACCACTTAAATCCTAACCAAGACAGAAGATTTGGTACCCTAACCTCAGATGAGAGTGATGATCCAGTTCCCTTCTCTACATATGCTCATCTAAATAAAGTCCATCACAGAGCTATTGACAACTTGATAAAAAAGGGCAAATCTATAATCAAATTGAGTATTGTCTCATCTTATTCAAGCTAACTCAAACAACTAAAGCTCTACCACACACATAAGTGAACACACAAAAAAAAAAACTTGAACTTGTTATAAAATTGACACTTACACAAGTTACCCAATATATCCATCCCTTAGGCCGCGGTGCTGTCCCTCCACTAATTAACCAGGCAAGCTGCTACAACACACAAGTATAGGTGCTGGTAGACCTGCCCATTAACTTATACCTGGAATCTAAAGGTTTTTCTTCTACAGTCAGCTCAACTAATTCCACAGAATACTCCAACGCCTCCCACCAGCAACAAGTACCAGTTGACTTCGTTAACCAATGCTAGGGCAAATGGGAAGAGATCACTAGACACTAGGTGTTTTATCTCCACTGGCTGGGATTTGAACCTGAGAGCTCAAGGTGCTCAATTCACTTCATTGACCACTAGGCCACATCCTTCCCTTTGGGACTCCCTATTGGTTTCCTCTTAAAAGAGAGGATCATGAGTACACCATAAAGCTTACAGATTTCACAAAACAAATACTTTAAATCAAATTATAGAAGGAAAAAAAAAAGGGGGGGGGGGGGGATAGGAAAGAGCTACATACGTGGTAGAAGAAGGCCCGAGAAGAGGATTTTCACTGAAGGGCTGAAACGAAAACCTACCCAAGAATCCAGCAACACAAGAAACAGAGTTGTGGGGGCAATTATTCACATACATAGTCACCAAAAATGTCACTACATTGACTATAACGAAAGATGGTATCAACCATGGAAACCACTTCTTGAAATGCTTAATTTCTCTATAAAATCCAGGTCCTGATGATGCTGTTGTTGTCGCAGCTGGCTCTAGTGGGTATACTGAGTTACCCCCTTTCTTCGAATGAACCTGGATTTGGATCTCCGGCTGTGGAGGAACTCCTCCGGCCATCTCGCCGGAAAATCAAGAATGCTGAAAAATTGATGCCGGAAAGTTTAATTTCCGATTTTACACGATGGGTACAGAAGAAAAAGGAGCTAACTTGGCTTGGAAGTGAGGAGAAAGTCAAGGATTGAAACTGGTTGATTGATTCATACGAAGATGATTAGCTTTCTTTGCCGATGAGCTGGTAGTTTCCTTTTACACACTTCACCTTATGTAGCCTTTATTTTTTTTTGGATTTGTTTTCTATAAATAGTTAAAAGTTAGTTTGATATTACTCTTAAAATTGTTTATTTTTTTAATAATATTTTATTAAAATATTGGTAATGGTCAATTTCTTATTTTTATTTTTTACTAATTTTAATACTCATTTTAAAATTCAACTAATTTAAATTCAAAAAAAAATTCACGATACAAGTATTCAAATTTGATACTTTTATAGCATGTTTCATCAAACTTCTATAAGCAGCTTATTTGAAAAGTATTTTGAAAAAAAAACTTTTAATGTGAAGCAATTACTAAATCTTAATATATTGAATTGAAAATATATTATATATCATAGTAAAATGAAAATAATATTCAAACTAATATTTGTGTTGAATTTCTATAGTATATTATAGGGAGGTCTAAGCATTCTTTTTTAATTTATTTTAGATTGTTTTGTGTCATTCACCTTTTTATTTTTTGTTATTCTCTCTTTTGGTTGTGCTCTATTCCTTTATTTATTTATTTTTAGTATTTGTCCCTACTTTGGATACCTTTTAATAAAAAATAATCTCTTTCCAACAATTATTTTCCTTTAATTCTAATTTTGAAAGTGTGGAAATTCTTTAAGCATGTTAATTTGTGATAAAATTAAAATTAGCTTTTTAAATAAATATTAGTATATATTTAGACAATTAGGGACTAGATAAAGTAAATATTATCTCTAATAAAATGTGTTCAAAACAAAAGAAGAAACAACAAAAATAAAAATAAAAAGAAATTGAATCCTCATTTATAAAAAAAAAAAAAAAAAAAAATTGTTCTTTCACACGTTTGTGCTATATAATATTATTTAATTTATATCTTCTAAAGTTATTTAAGACAATCGATTAACAAAGATTAAATTTTTTATATCACGTTTATTAGAATGTGACCTTCACCAAATCTCACTAACACAGGATATTTGTATATCAAATTATTATTTTTATTAAATGCAAGTAAATATTTATAATTATTTTATTTTATTTTATTTTTTCTGCTTAATTTATATGTACCTTCCTATGATGACACCTGTAATAATATAAAAAAGGAAAATTTGTGATTGTGATGAGCACAAAGTTTTACATATATAGTGAGCAGTTGAACTGTTCTTAGGATTTTGACTAAGTTAAATAATTGAGATATTTTTTATTTATAGGGAAAATAATTGTTTGGCATAGTAGGGTTTATAGTTGCATAATTTTGGTATCTGAAATTTATTGATCTAATTAAATTTAAATTATATAGTATAGGGATAGGCATCTTACGTGAATTTGGGTAATTCATTATATATTCTTCATCAAAAAATTATTTGATATACAGAAATAGTATATTTAAGTTTGTACATCTTTAATCCAATTTATCGAGAAGATTATTTAGATATTTTTTGTTAAATTCTTGACTTCGCCACTGTAATGTGGAAATTAAGAAAAAATACTCTTCATTCTAATGACTCAAACTTGAAATATCTAATTAATCACGTAAAAATCATCTCATTCATTTCATCACACTCCGAGAATGATAATTTATGTCTCGTGATATAAATTATCATATTTAGAGTTATGCTTGTGTGTCCATGTAGACATGTTTATAGCATCATGACTCGCTCCTTAGGAATGAATAATGTTTTAATCAATTTAAATCTTAATAATTATTTTCTTAATTTATTGATTCGACTGATTCAATTTTTTGTATATTTATTCACTTTGAAATACGCGGTGTTTGAAGTTTCATATTGTTGAAGCAAATTTCAAAGACATATGAATAGACTTCAGTATTTTCGTCTAAATTTCGATTATATGTAGTTGAATTTAGTAATTTTTATTAGAAATTCATGCACATAATATGTCTAAATGTAGTCATTTTTGTCAGAAACTTCGATCTTATATATGTAGTTAAACTCAATACTTTCTGCCTGAAGTTCATACACATATGACAGAAGTTCAATTATTTTTTCTCTAAAAACTTTATCTATATAAAACTTTAAACAAACTTATATAGAGGTTGTTCTAAATGAGTAAACTTATAATTTTCATACATTATGAATATAACTTAAATTAACGAGATTTGCACTTCGATCGGTCTGAAGCTAAGCTACTGAATTCATTCTTTTAACTAATACACTAGATATATCCATCCAGGATACAAAAACAAAAACAAAAATATTTTTTTCTAACTCTATTTTTATATATTATTATTTTAAACATTTATAATGTCCTAAATTACTTTAAAAAAACATAAATAAATTGCTTCTATTTGACATAATCATCTAACTTTCAATGGATTTGTTGGACATTTTCAAGTAGGGTGGTTGTGCCTAACCCAACTTATTTACAACTAATATATTGACTTAGTTCATTTGTTCTTAATTTATTTAATTAAAAGTAATTTTTTTTAGTTATTAGTTGCTTAACTTGTAATTATATATACCTATTTTTCTGTTGGAATTGTAGCTCACCTGCTTTTGGGTATATCTAGATTGTCAAGCTTTAACTTGAAAACAAAACAACATTGAGTCAATAATTTTGTTTCATAAACTTATTTTTGATGTCTAAAATTATTTATCGTAATTTTTAGTTATACGTCTTTAAAGAAATAGAGTCAGAAGCTTGGATGGTCACTTAGTTTTCGGTAATTTACCACTATAGTCAGTTAGCTTTGTTTTGTCTTCTATGAGTCACTCATTCTTGCTAAGTTCGTTTTTATGGTTCGATTCGGTTTGTTATTTTTAAAAAAATTGTATCATACCAATTTTTATTATTCTATATGTGTAGTCAAAATTAGACTTTTTGAAACTATCTCAATTTTCAGAATATTAATTCTTGATCTTTTAAATCTCATCTAACAGTTAGCACAACCGATAAAATTTGATAGAATTAAATATTCAAAAGTTAAAATAACATAGAATTAATATCCTAAATTGTTGATTTCCAAGAGCAATATATTCATTATATGTATCATAATTGCATGTTGCACCGCTCATATCATGGAAACGCGCATGAAAATTTGAACTAAATTCAAATTGAAATCTTTATTTGGTTTCGTTGAACAATTAAAAGTTATGTACTTTGACATCCTTTATACCGTGGACAGTTTGTTTTGGTTGAATATGATCATTATCTATCAAGGAGGTGTTTTATTATATGTAATTGTTCATAAAATTTTTAAAAATATCTATTTTTTAATTTAAAAAAAGAATAATAATAATTTATAATTGGATATACGAGTGGGACTTTGAATTAAGGATGACAAAAAATGTTTGAAAATTAAATTAGTGATTTGAGTTATTTTTATTGAGTATGTTTGACAATTATCTAATTGCGGATTACGAAATTTTGAGAAATGTGTGAAAGTTGCCCTTGAGTTTCTAAGTTGACACTTTGGCCCTAGTATGTGCTGAAAATAATGGTTTTAAAAATCGATTTAAACTTTTTTTTAGGATAAATCAACTTTTTAAAAAGGAGTCGTCACTTATTTTTTTAACAAAAAATTAAGAAAACTTAATTTAAAATGGTCTAACTGATTAAGTCATAAAAATTTAGAGAAAACGAATAAGAGGTTCATATTTTCACTTTGAGAATGTGTTAGCACTCAAAGTGTTTTGCCAACGTGCGAGTTACCTGATGATTTGAAAAATTTATCTAACTTTGCAAAATTTACTTAAAAATAATAAAGATAATTAAAATAACCAAAAAGTAGAATTAACTTAACACTTAAAATTACCGGAAAGAATGAATTTTGTCAAAAATAGTTAAGTTAATGAAGCTAATTAAATAAATCATTTAAATGAAAAAATAATCCTAACAAACATGGCTCATCTGTAAGAGACTTAATTAAGTTAATTTAAAGATTAAAGTTAGAGTTAACAAAGTAATTAAAAGTAAATAATTATAGAATTTTTTTTTTTTGCATATAACCACTCAAAAATACCTTGATTATTCATAACTATAGTTTGGGTAATTAGTGATTTACAATTCATAACTATGGTTAATATTTTTTAATTCGCACAACATTTGTATATGTTTGTATAATTTGTTGTACAATTTACAATTTTTGTATCATATTTATATATTTCCCTATACAATTCGTGCATAACATTTGTATATTTTGCTATACAATTTGCAGTGTTTGTATATTTCACTATACAATTTGATTCGCGTACAACTTTTATATAATCACGCACAACATTATACAAAACTCAAATCGTAATTACAGTTAAATATTTACCGCGAGCCGTAATTAATTCAAATTATTGTTATGTTAACTAATTAACTAATATATGTTTGCTTATTCGCGCAATTTTTTTCACAATTTTATATAAGTAAAATTAAGGGAGAAGAAGAAGTTGGGCCCAAGTCTAGTTTCTGTCCACCTGGGCTAGTATTTGGGCCCTCAACTGCTAAGATTGGGATTTTGGTTCATTTCCTGCATCGAATATCAGATGTATATCTTGTATATTGTTGCGTATCCAATGTATACAGCTCTATATTGCCCATATATTGGACGTATACCAAGTGTATATGGCTCATTTTCACCTCCAAAATCTGTATACCAGCTTCTGTTTTGCTCGAATAAGATTAAATCTGATCCAAAACTCAAGAATATGTAATTGTGGAGTTCAAAATGAACTCGAATGGTATGTAAAGAAAAATATTTTTCAAATAACTCAATGTCAAGGAATCAAAACAAGAAAAATTGCATCATTCAAACAATAATTTATTAGAGGGTGACATTATTTACGTCTTCATTTGAGAATTGCAATAATATATTTACTAGTAAGAAAGGTACAACTTTTGCATCTTAACAAATTGATAACTTAAACTCAACGTTTTATCCAAATAATTTGAAGCATGTATTTCAAACTATTCACTTGGAAACAAATAATAAATACATTAGGCCTGAAAGAATAGAAATGAATGAAAAAAATTATGCATCGAAACTTACCAGAAGTAAGAAACGAAAGATACATTTGAAGCTTGCTAAGTATCAGTTAATTAATGTTGGACAACTACAAAGCTCAACGTTCTGAGATATCTAGTTGCAAGGGACAATTTACAAGAAATTAACTTTGAAGTCATGACCTTATTCATACGAAATCATTGAAATAACAATCATACTATCCATCATTTGCTAAGGAATGATCGAGGGCAATAAACAGAGGTAAAGATGTTCAAGTTAAGTTCTAATATATCTAAATAATTTTCATGCATGTGCGAAAACAACAAGAAGAGCTACCATGTAGAGAATAACGAACAAAATAAAATTTACGTTGAACAAAGACATATCATTAACTATAATAAACAAAAGATTGTTATAATAAATGTCTATTCTGTATTTCTGTTGCATATAGTTTCTGGATAGAATCATAGATTGAATACAACATTCTAGTCATTTGTTGCACTATGAAAATAATTTGTTGCAACGAATAACTTACTAGTTAAATTCAACTTCTACATATGGTAAAGTTGGGATAGAACCTAAAACTGAATCCAACAAGTAAGACATACATTGCAATAGGCTGCTAATTTATTGCAATTACAGATTGCTAACTTGTTGTAACAGATAGGACATTTATTGCAACATGTTATTGATATGTTGCTACAGATTGCTAACATGTTACAACAGATGACTTACAATGCTCAACAACAATAATAAAAAAAAATAAAAACATTCATATTTTATTGAAAAAGATACCATAGATTAAGATACCATTGATTAAGATTTTGAAGACCATATCGAGTGTTAAGAGAACAAATACCAAAATTAGAATTTATTTTTTAAGAATAAAATAACAAAACTATTAATCCTAATTTAAAAAAGATAAAAGAGTCAGTTCATCATTAACCAAAATATTATTTCAAAATTCAATTTTTTTATATCAAACATTACCTAAGAAGAGAGAAATCACCGAAAAATAATAAAGATCGTGAAATTAAGTTTATTGGAGCTGATAAAGATGGTGAATTTTTTAGTGAGAAGACAAGATAAGAAAAAAAAAATTTGTACGTTTGAATATGAAAAAAATTGAAAGTAACACTTGAGATTTTTTTGTTTTTTAATAAAATAGTTGTGATTTTTTTTTTTTGTATTTTAAAAAAAAGTAGCAAGTTTTAAAATTTTAATTTGACCTATAATTAGCTTAAATAAAATTTAAATGACTTTAACCTTGGCTTGATAAAAAAAAGTCATCAAATTTTAAATAGAGACTTCAAAGACACCTTTTATTTATTTTTTCAAGTAAAATTTGTGAAAATCTCAGGTCAAAATCTAATCTAGTAACCTAGAACTAATGCAGATGAATTGAATATATCTTTTATTTTTTTTTAATTAAGATTTGTAGATCCAAGTCTCACTGACTATTTTATTTATTAAATAAAAATAAAAATAAAAGGTCCATACATAATGCTAAATTAAATTAAAAACAAAAGAAACAAAAATAAAATATGTTTCCAAAATGAATTTGGAAGATTCAGAGCTTCTCTACATTTTGTCCTCCAACATTTCAAGCTTTCAATTTGATGATCCATTTCCTCTGTCAAGCTTATGTCCATTTTTTTGTTCATATGCTTGATATTCTTGTGCTTGTTGAACCTAATCGAATTGTATCTTTCTTGATTGATCACCTTTTTCTGACTTTTATTCGAGGAATATTGGTATTCTTCATACTTTATTATTTTTCGTTGAATTTTGGCCAGTATTATTTATGTAAAAACAGTCAGTCAAAACAATAACTAATTTGAATGAAACTTGACTTCTGAGTTCTTATTCAAAACTGACGAAATAAAATGAAAAAGATTTTAATTCCATGTTTCAAATGAAACGAGTGGACTAGAATCGACAGTAGGCTGAGTTTCCTATACCATTACTGTCCAATTTTCAATGTATTCAATATAGTATCAAGATGTGCATACCTTTGTTGTTTTCTCAATTTTGTTGTGTGAAAAATTTCTATTGTATCGCTTTTATATTTTTGTTATGATTTGTGATGCTCATTTTGCGGATTTAGATCAATATGCCACTTTTTATTAATTTTTCTTGATGTATATTCTCAGTTGATTGAGTTTCTGCAATATTGAAAAAATCGATATTTGTAGACATCTTCTTCATATTTCTCCTCTTTATGGACTTGAATTTGAAGAAATATTTTTGCTCTATTATTCTTCTTGCTTAATTTCTTAGGAATCACTTTGAAAAACACTGATATTTGATACTTTTGTTATTTTACATCTATTTTGGGGATTGGATTGAACATCCAAGAATGTTGATACCACCTCTTTTCAACTTTCAATATATTAAGACAAATTTCAACTTGTATGTGCCTCATTTGTTGCCTATCCTTTTATGTTTGAGAATCTTCATTTGACTCAATAAGTTATGTCTCCCGATTGTTTAGTATTTCTTGATTTTTTTGTCTAATTCTTTCTTTGTATGTGTTATTTATGTAGTGATTATCTGCAAAAACAAAACAAACAACTAGTTAATTAAAAAATAAACCCCATAGCTCTCCTCCCTTAGAATTTATGCTTGGGAATTTCCTTTTTTCCTCTTCTCCAGTCTCACTTTCATCTTTTGCATAGTTGGGTAGGACATCATCAACTCGTCACAATTGATTATCCTTTTTCCTTGAAATTCTATCTCTTAAAAATTGTTCACACAAAAATTTCTTTTTCTAATGCTAAATTTATCAGATGATCTACCAATTTGTTACCTTCTCTAGGAATATACTTAATAATCATTGTTCTTCCTTGTATTAGTCTCCGAATTTTCTCTAAAATAGTCACAACTTATGATGGAATCTTTCAATTTTTTGACAATGTTTTCATTAGCAAAGAATCATTTTCAACCATCATTCTATACATTTGTATTTTCTTTGTGAAATTTAAGGCATGCAAAATAGCCATAGCTTCTGCTTGTATATTTGTACAATCCATATCTTTTATCTTGAGCTTGTGCTTGCATAATATCCTCTTTTTTATTTTTTACACAAAAAAATCTAGAGCTTCTTCTCAGATTTTCTTTTGAGGAACCATCAGTATTAACTTTAATTCATCCAGTGTCAGGAGGCTTCCAAATTACCTTGACTTTAAGATTATAGCTATTTAAAATTTCACGACTATTCTCCAATTGTATGTGACATATTTATTATGTCTTCTTATTGACTTTATAAGTAAAATCATAGGATGCATAATTTGATAAATTAACCTGTTACTTGACATCTTTCCTTCGTGTCACATCTTGTTTTTCCTTTTCATAACTCTCAAAGAATGGTGGTAGAAACAACCCAAAAATATATAATTCATGTGATGAACTCTTATTTCTCACCATTGATTTATCACTTGAGATAGGTGCATGTTCTCCATTCTTATACTTATCGATCTATAAAAATGTTTTCATTTCTGTTAAGCAATTGGAGAGTGTAGAAAAACATGGGATATGTCCTATAACTTAGACTGATCACAACAAAAACATCTAGAGGGGAATTGAATTTCCCAACTTCTCAAATTATCATCTTATTGGATATGTCTTTTATTTCTACGTTGAAATTTTAATTTCAAATAACCACAACAGATGCATTAGTGTTAAGTATTTGAGTCATACGACAGTAAATCATTCAAGTATCAAGGTTCAAACCAACATTTTAATATTTTTGTATATATATATATGTGTGCGCGCGCGTGTAAAATTTAAAATAATGAATATTAAAAGAACTATTTTGGACTTTGCTGCTTGGGTTGGAATAATTGATATTTATTATATATCACGTTGAAGATTTGAAATGAGCCAATAAATATTTTTTTGTTAAATATACCACTGTTTAAAGACATTCTCTTATATAATTTACTTACCAATAGAATTACTTGTTTTAATTTTTTTTTTGGGTCAGTGACCCGTTTATTGCATTAGTAAAATAGAGTTGGGCTCAAAGCAGTCCAATACAAAGTGGGTCCATCCAGGCAGTTGAAGAGTCGGTTATACACATCAACTATAAGAATAAGAAAAGTAAAACCCTAAATTTCCTAATCGACACTCATCTCCCATTTCTCTCCTATCATTCCGCCGATTTCAATGTGAAAATCAACAAAGCGTTTCTTGTTCCCCCTCTTTTGGGTGTCAAACTATCTTCATCGTGATTCTCTAATCTATCATATCATCAGCTGTCAAAGGTTGGTGCTTTACTCTATTCGATTTGGCCTTATCTGTTGCTGACCTCAATTTCTTTGTCCAAGTGTCTTTTCCAGTGAAAATATCCGTATGCGAAGAGTCGAGACCTCCACCATCCTCATTGACCGTGTAAGTGTGCTTCTGCCTTCTTGAATCTACCAGACTATTGTTGTTTGTTCCTTCATTAGATCCTTTGTGTTTTATCAGAAAGCCTCCTGGAGAGAGTGACCTTGTCGCTTGGCTTTTGAAATGGGTTATGAGGTGGTGCATTTATAAGCTCTTAGAATTTTTAATTGTGGTTATTGACAAAGAGAGTAAGTTTTTTCTTTTTTAAAAAAAAAGGTTTACACGATCATAAAAATTGATGGTAAAGTTTTCTTCTCTTATGCTTTGAATATTGTTTATCATTTTTAATTGATTTTATATATATAACTTAAATCTTGTCTAAATTTTTTTTTGTTTTAATTACAACTTTTGTTATGTTTATGCTTGCATAACTATTATTTGTGCTAAAGTAAAGTTTAGATTTTTAAAATTTCATATCGTTCTTGAGTGTTTCACAGGAAGTAGCTAACCCCTAGGATTCTCCATCTACTTCAATTTAAGCTCCAAAGAAATAAGTTGGAACTAGAAAACAAAAACTCTATACATTAACCTTTGTTTAGTAGATTTATGTTATATATATAATAACTTTTGCAATTGTGAAAATATCATATAACATAGGTTGATAAACCATCCTGAACTCGAAAGAAACAAAGTTATAAAATATTATGAATGCAGAATCTAGATATTTTACTATTACGAATAAAATTGTTATATGAGTATGTATTTTTATATATTCTTACTTGTAAAATTTTTGTTCAAGTATCGCATTATTTATCTTTAAAATTTAAAATTTAAAATTTATAAATTAATTGTGTGATTATAAATTAAGCATTTCCCTCCCTACTGAAATGAAATTGGATTATTTAGACCAAAATACCCTTCCATTTCGACATGTACGAGGCTTAACTATTACTACAATAAGCAGTAAATAAGTATTCATAAGAGGGCAAAATTAGAAACATCTCTGCTTTATATATGCTGATGAACTTCCATTGACGAGCTATCAGCTGAAGAAGCAAAAGCTCAGAGAGAAGGGAGAAGGATTGTAGAGAGGAGGATTTTCTCCAAGGGTGGTTTGCCCCTCTCTGCAACTCCAATGATTGAAAAAAAGGGGGAAAATCAAACAGCCCTTCAAGTAGTTGACTCAAAATAATTCTTGAAGTCATGAAGTTGAACTAAATTTATCTCCACAAAGAAGTGATTTTGAGACAATTCTGAGGCTACAATTGATACTTGGCAAGGGAAATTTTGTGACCCGGATAATGGCGGGGCGACCCGGAATGCAACCCGAGGTTTGCAGCCATGGCGATGTTTTCATTCTCTTATTTTGTATTATCAACTATCTAAACTTCAATTTTTACTCTTGTAGCTTGTTTCTAAAAGGGTGTGTTAAGTATGGAGGAAAATGTTTTTCTTTTATGATGAATTTCATCAGTGTTTGGTTACTAATGTTAGTCCTCTGAGAAGAAGAAAGTTAAGGAATTTTCCTTGAAAATGTTTGCCTATAAAGAAAAATGAGGTTAATAGAGAGGGGATTTTTTTGTTAAGGGTGGTTTCCCATCTCTGTTGTGCCAATGAATTTTTTTTTAGCAACAAAATCAACAGCCCTTTGTTCATGATATATACAAAGAAATTGAAATATATGCATGGCTGTAGATCTCAGTGTGTGTTGCTTTTTTGTTTCCCCCTTTGGAGTAATTGCGTGAAAGAGGCTGTGATGATGATAATGTTTAATATTCTTGGCTAAAAAATGTGGCATTGAGGACAATCCTACCCGTATCTTGGCTTGGCAAATCTCAGGATGGCCTACAATTGAGGCTCTCTTTTTTGCATGCAACTGGTGATTTTGCAGCCATGGCGTGGTTGCTTTCTCTTTTATTGAGCCGAGTTTCCATTAGAAACAACCTCTCTAGCCTACGAAGGTAGGGGTGGTCTGCGTATGCCCCACCCTCCTTAGACCCCACTTGTGGAAATGATATGTGATAAAGAAGTTCCACTGTATCCCAAAAAGATGGATACTTTATATTTTTCTTAGATATAACCACATGATATCAGAGAGAATTTAACCTAAGAGACCTTGTAAATCTGCATTTACGCCCAAGGCACTTTGCTTTTTCAGTGAATGTTGTTGATAGATAGATAGAGAATATGAGGTTATGATGATATTTTTTCCCTTCTTTTTTTTGAGCAACTCAATGGGGCAAGAAAATAGAGGGACTGTATCTTGGCGAGGCAATCCCTATGACTAGTGATTTATATCATTCAGCCGGTGTTTGCAGCCATGGCTATGCCTCCATTCTCTTGTCTTATCAGCAGATTTGAGCCTCAGTAGTACTCTTATGTTGTCTTTGGTATGTTGGAACATGATGGAATCAACACTTGGTTACTATTATATCCTCACGAGGAGAGAAAAATTGTGAAATTTTCAGGTGGGAGCCAACAATTCCTAAAAAGAAGTCAAGTTAATAGAGAGAAGGGATTTTCTTCTAAGGGTGATTGCCTCTCCATGACGATCTCTTCATTCTCTTGTTTGTCAACAGACCTGAGCTTCAATTTTACTCTTATAGCTTGTTTGGATATGGTTGTTACCTATTGTATTGTATAGTTATTCAAAAAGGATGTCTTTGGTATGAAGGAAAATGTTTTTGTCTGAAGGGAGTTTGGAAAGTTTCAGGTGAGAGCCAAGAATTTTCCTAATAAAAAAGAAGGTTAGCCAGAATGAGAAATGTTAATAGAGAGAATGGGTTTTCTGGTTAGGGTAGTTGCCCCTCTCTGTTGCGCCAATGATTTTCCTTTTTTCTTTGTTTCCAATTAAACCAACAGCCCTTTCATAAAATACACAAACATTCAGCTGTGATAATTGATACATATATGATATAATTGAAGATCTCTCATCTCAGTCTATGTTGTTTTACCCCCTTTGAAGTAATTGTGCAAAAGAGGCTGTGATGATGATAATATTTTATTTTCTGGGCTAGAAAAGTCAGGCATTGAGGATAGTCTGATCCGTATCTTGGCTTGGCAAATCCCAGGATGGCCTGTACTTTAGGCTCTCTCTTGCTTGCAACTGGTGATTTTGCAGCCATGGCGTGGTTTCCTTCTCTTTGCCCGAGCAAAAATATCTGAGCCTCAAGTCTTTTGGAATCAAAATGGAGACCTCTTGTGCTTGGAAATACATTGAGCTGGCGTTTGTCCATAGATTCTGTGAGAAATATAGGAGAAAATATTATTGAATTGTATCTACATTATTACATTGAGACCCTATTTAGAGATACTATATTAAACTCCTTTTCCAACTAGGATACTATAACAATCCTTTTCCAAATAGGATTCTATATACTATTGTTATTCCTACTCCTATTCTAAGTAGGATTATATTTACCTATTCCTATTCTAACACTCCCCCTCAAGTTAGTGCATACACGTCGTATGTACCTAACTTGTTACAAATGTAATTAATACGAGGATCGATGAAGAGCTTGGTGAGATATTTGCAAGTTGATCACTCGACTTCACAAAATCGACAATCAATCTCAGTGTACTTAGTCTTCTCATGAAATACTGGATTT
>JBCEWC010011897.1:0-16300 GCA_038996855.1 Solanum aculeatissimum
TCGTTATTAGTCAATAACGACTGGATTTATACTTTTAGCGACTGAATTTCCCCTCGTTAAAGACCAATTTTCTTGTAGTGAATAGTCCAATATTACATAGTATTAGTGTTAATATTACCTATTATAAAAAATTATTTAAAATTTTTAAATGAATTTTGAGTTTGAACTCTTATTATTTTTAATATTTTATTTTATTTTTTAATTCAACCCAATCTATATTGTAAAAGCTTCACAAATCAGCAAACTTATTCGGATCGAAAATCCAAAAAAAAATGAACATGCAGTATAATGAAGCAACAAAATGAAGCAACCGAATTAGCGGAATATAATTTGGATGGGTAAACCAAAAAGTAAGGAAATCTGGTCCATACGCATGAAAATCAGACAATATTCACTTGTTATTTATTAAGGCATACCATTCTGTTCCTTTTACGTATAACCCCAGTCACCGCCTTTGCGCAAAATCAGCTGTTCCTGCCGGCGCGCCGCAAAGCAGATTCTTTCTCACAATTTTTATTTCTTTTTCACTTCATATACTCATTAATTAAATTATTTAAACAAGTACTTACCAATTAATTAATCCGTTTTATGTTTTTAGTATAGATTTCTTTTCGAATTCATATCATTGCACTAGTATTGGGAATTAACTTAGTAGTCCTCGATACATGAACATGCTCCTAATCAGCTGACATTTTCGCCTTAATTATATTAGTAGGATTTAAAAAGATATATAGCTCTTAATTGGATTGGATTCCCATGTGGGGAGCGTGGTTGTGCTAATTATTTCCACATGAACCACGACTGCCTAGTTTCAATAGCAACCCCCACCAAATTCTTCCTTTCCAATTGTACTTTTTTCGGGAGGCGAAATCAGAATTTTAATTTTATGGATTGTGAATTTTTTTAACGATGATTTTAAATATCAATAGTTGATTTCTAAACTTCGAGCTCCGTGTTTACTTCCAACCAGAAGTTCTCCTCATTATTTATTCTTTGGGCATAATTTGACTAAATTTCAACTATTCACCTAAATTTCAAACTTCCACAGGTACTAAAAAATAAAAGTAATTATATGGGTTGCCAAATTCTTCATATAATATATAAATATGAATTTCGTTTGGGAAACAAGGAGAGTGGGGGTTGATTAAGTTGTTGACTAGATATACTTTAGGGTGGGGGTTGATTAAGTTGTTGACTAGATACTTTAACAATTCATATATACTTCCATGACCAGATGAAACCCCCCCACCCAAAAAGGAAAAATAAAAAAGAAGCAAAGAACTTGAAGTCATTTTTCAACATATAAAGTTTCCATGTATGAATCTCAGCAAGTAGTGAATTGTTATTGTTTCCGCCGTCAAAATGAATGGTTAGGACCGCTACCTTTTTAGGAGTTAATCTTTAGTTTAAGATTAGTCAAAACGCGATTAGCTCAGCAATAAATATTGTGGAATTAACAATAGAAAGAGCACCAAAGTCCACTAGAGCCAAGAGAGTTTGCAATTTGCAATATTGAAATGGACATGTAAATAATACTAGTACTGTATTAGTAGTGGCTAGTAAATTAAAAAGGTTGAGAATTGAGGGACTGAGTGGTGGCTAATTTTTGTGAGAAATCAAATAGTAAGAGAAAAATATTACTATGTGACTTTTGGACAAACCTACAAGCCATCATTCAGGTATAATAAAACTTTGAGAAGATTCAATTTGTTGATAGAGACTTCTTCGTTTTGTTTTACATTTTGTTGATTGGGATGTTCAAAATGTGACCATGAATAGAGTGTGCTACGTTAAACAAACTCACAAGTGGCAGATTTTGCTAACCATCACCATCCCATTTTTGTGGGGGTTACAAATTTCAATTTTAGTACGTAAATGGAAAAAATCTCTGCTATATCTTCAAATTTGAAAATAAGAATATCTAGCACAACTTAACAAACTCTTTTTGGTCAAATATTGTGAGATATTCACAATATTAAGACTGATACATAACACATAACTACTCACAATTCTGCAAAAGCAGCTTAGTAGATCGTGAGTCTTGGTTCATAGCGAAATGCTACGCGTTATCTTACAAAAGATGATTTAGATCCCCAAAAAGGAAAGAGTATCGGAAAGAAAGATCAATCACGCAATTTCCATAATATACACATTATTTATTTCACCGATCTATAGTGTAATTACGTTCCATGAAAAATAAACTACTCCCTCTATTCCATTTTATGTGGTGCCGTGTGACTTGACACGATATTTAACAAAAAGGAAGACTTTTGAAATTTATACTCCAAAATTATTCTTAGGTATTTGTGTAACTAAGAATCATTTTATTAAGGGTAAAATGAGAATTTTAAAGTTAAATTTTTTTCTAATCAGATTAAGATGACATTCTTTTGGGAACGGATCAAAAAGAAAAATATGTTACATAAGACAGGAAAAGTACATTATTGTAAAATTATAGGTTAGCTTATAAATTACTAAGAATGGATTTAATATTTGTTGAAGATTGCTTTAATTCTTCTTTCGAATCTTTTATGAGTTAATTTCTTAAACAGATGATAATCATTTGTCTAATAACTATATATTTTTTATTTTTCTACTTCCGAGTTATTTACATTACTTGCAGAGTTGATCCACATGGCTGCCGTAACCCAAATTATTTCTTCAAATATCCATTATATCAACTTGGGTGTACACTCACACTTCGATAAGATTTAAGTCTAAAATATCATGATTTTAGTTTTACCTCTTTAGACTTGCTGACATAGACCAAGATTCATTGGACCAGGATTCTAAATATGATTTATAAACTGTTTGGCCAAATTACGAAGAAAGATCTTTCAGCTATCACGTGTTCTTTTTTATTCTATTATTATTGCCACTATCACAACTTGTACTATTTATGATAAAATCCATAGGCGCATATATTCATTTAATATACTTGTGCAAACATTAATACATAAAAATAAAAAAATACAAATTTGAAAAAAGAATAAAAAAAGAAGTGAAGGAACGAAATTCTCCCACGCTATATATAGAAGTGCCGTGTTAAACAGAGGTCGATGTGAATTGCAGATATATTCTTTCCTTCTATAAGAGAAATCCTAAACTACCAAATTTTAGCACAAGAAACTTCTATTAGCAAAAAATAACAGCAATGGATTGGGTAAGAGGTGAAGTTATAGGCCATGGAAGCTTCGGAAGAGTCAGTTTAGCAGTAGCCAGAAAACAGAGCACTCAGGTTATGGTGGTCAAATCTTCTTCAGCTTCTCGGTCAGCTACACTGACGAATGAGAAGCTAATTTTGGATGAGATCAAGGGTTGCCCACAAATCATCAATTGCCTTGGTGACAACTATACCTACGACAATGGCGAAAAATTGTACAATGTCTTATTGGAGTATGCCCCTGGAGGTGCTCTATCGGAAAGGCTCAAGAATTCTGGTGATAGTAAGTTGCCGGAGATCGAAATCAAGAAACACACCAAGGCCTTATTGAAAGGGCTACACTATATCCACAAGTGTGGCTATGTTCACTGTGATATCAAACCTCAGAACATTCTTATAAGCGAAGATGGTCGAGTCAAAATCGCTGATTTTGGGTTGGCAAAGAGAGTTGAATCAATAAAAGATGAAAAATTGCGATGTGACTTGAGAGGCACCCCACTGTACATGTCGCCGGAAATGGTCACCGCCGGTGAACAGGACACTCCCGCCGATATTTGGGCACTTGGGTGTGTAATTGCTGAGATGGCAGCAGGAGTTCCAGTCTGGGGTTACTCAGATTTAACCCAACTACTGATGAAAATTGGAGTTGGTGATCAGTTGCCTGAATTTCCCACGAAGTTATCGGAAGAAGGAAAAGATTTTCTTGAAAAATGCTTCGTGAAAGACCCGAAAAAGAGATGGACTGCTGAGATGCTTCTAAAACATCCGTTTGTCGCTGATCAAGATGATACTGTTACATTGAATGACGAAGGATGCTACAGCAGCAGCCCTTCTACATCTCCTAGGTGCCCATTTGATTTCCCAGATTGGGTATCTGATGACTCTGTTGAATCAACAGTAACATGTCAAATTACATCTCTGACCTCCCCGGCAATTCAAGAATTGATGAATATGAATGGCGGGTCATGGTCCACAACGCCGGCTGAAAGGCTGCGAGTACTGTTAAGTGGTGAAATCAGACCTGAATATGACTGGTCGGCTGCTGATGGTTGGGTCAGCGTTAGATGATGTCAAATCATTTATTAAGGTTTAGTTTAAAGGGGCTTGAGAGAGAGAGAGAGAGAGTCAAATTTACAGAGTTCTGCAGATTTTTTTTCCTCGCAGCTCTGTTTTTTTATCAACTTTAGAAAATAACCAATTAGGCTAATATCTTTTGTACATAAATTATATTTCATTGTATATAAAACAGAATGCAATTATGATTTGAAATTCTATATGAAACAAGAGTGATTGGAGTATTTTGTTTCTTGATACTAATACTAATACTAATTTTTTTTGTTCAATCGATCATATTACAAGTTCATGTTTTTGCAATGTCTTTCTTTTTAATAATTATAAAGAAAAAAGTAAAGAGGCCGTTCCGTTTTCAAGTCTGCTTCCGACATTGAATCTAGGTTCCAAAGCATGGCTGTGAAATAGCTTCTGTTTTCCAAACTAATTTTAATTAAAAATATTTGAGTTTTAATATTATTATTTTTTGGCTCAAAAGTTTATAGTATAAATTTTATTTTTAACACAAAAAATTAACCTTGTTCTTGGAACTCGTCATCTTCTTTTGGTCCCATTCAAATTGTGAAAGTCAAGGAAGAAGGTCTGCGTTAGATTTGCTGGTTAACAAAAACGATTATCTTCCTTTGCTTTTTACATATTCATTTTAGATTTTGCAAGTTTCTTGAGGGAAAAATAGAATTATTTTTTTTAATCTTTTGTTGATATATTCAGAAGTGAAATTTACTTTAAACTAGTAGACAAGTAAAAATTAAAAATTTTACATGGACCCCCAAATACCAACACTCCATGCGCGCAAACATGAACCTTTATTTTTTCTGATTTAAGTTGATGGGCGATATCTTCATATAGTATATTGCTTGGAAAGAGAGGAAGAAACTGAAACAGGAAAGAAGGGGAAAAAGTGGAGCTTCTGTATAGGCCTAAAAATGGGAAGTTATACTCCCTTTTTAACAAATTGTTTAGAGCAGAAATAAGGTGAGCAGCACGTGAAGGGCAAATCTTTGAGACATATATAAGATTTTGTTCAATTACGTCATTTTCTTCAGTTGATACATTTATTAGAATCCCCAGAAATGCAATTTGCAAAGAGAACGAAAGGTCCCGAGGCTACAGAGGCAAGTTGGGAAATCCCATGCCTTTTTAGCCGCAAATCTTACATGGCATACTATACTAGTATAGGAATATGATTAAATTAAATTAATGATGGATATGTTGCCTTCATGCAATATTTGGGGAAGAACATGCAAACATGTGATTGCTACAATGCACTGCACAAATCCCATGATGTGATCTTTAATCACAGCTACAATATATCTCACTCTCACTTGCATGATCACTGATCATGGCCTTTGTGCTGTGGACCCACTCACCTATCATTTTCATATGTTTGTTTTGCACATTGACATTTCGTTTGTATGGTGCAAATTGGGAGCATGTAACTATTTATTTCAAATCTACCCTATGCATTTAAAATGGAATAGACGTGGTACTTCTCAACTTCGTGTGTAGCTTAGCTTATGCAATTGGGTTACTCCTATATGATTCTGATTGACAGAAAATGGACTGAAACTTGTCAATCTTTCTAAATGCAATCAAATTTCTTTGACTAGACGAAATGGAACTTAATAAGTGTGTCAAGTAAACAAAAAGGGAATAACTTTATGAGGGGAAAACTAAAAGGCTAGTAAAATTGGTTTTTTGTTTTATACGCAACAGAATAAACGGTTTCTCTTGTTATTGATAATCTAACTTGACAAGTATTCTTTACCCACTAACAGAAATCACGGCAAGGCAAGATTTGGCGCAAAATCAGGTATTGCTGCCGGTGCGCCATAAAGCTTTACACTCTTTTTCTTATTGAAAGAGAAATATTTTTAAGTTCAATAACAAGGCTAAAAGTTCTAATTAATCATCCAATTTACTGCTACAAGATATCTTACTTACACAAACTTTACTAAGCATTTATTTTTTTAAAAAAAAAGTGCAGCCTAGCTAGCGCTTGAAGGCACTCCACATTCACATAGGATCCAAAGGACTGTGATATAACAAGTCAACCTTGATGCTAGCATAAACAGTTCATTTCATGACTTATTGTTCACACATTTAATTTTATCGTTGCTCTAAAATTATCCGTTAAAGTGTTTACTACTGTATGAAAAGTGATCACCAAAAATTTTATTACGTACTTCCTAAAGCATGGGTTGAATATCGAGGTATTATTATTAGGCACTCAATTAGGTGGCATTGCTTCAAAATTTCGGTAAGCTGGTAGTTGGAGTTTAATTTTATAAAAAAAGAACTTATTGTTTTTCAACTAAACATCCAAGACATAAATCTCTCTTTTGCTAAAACTCTCTGATTTTTTGAAGCAAACACCAAAGAGTTCTACACGAAATCGTATGTTCGAATATTCCATCAACAACTATATATTATATTCTCTCTGTCCACTATACTAAAAGTTGATTTAATCTAAGTGTACAATTATCAATTATTCCTGCAGTTTAACTACAACATGTATATTACTACAAATCAAGATCGTGAAACGTACTCTGGTTTTTTAAATCACATGTTTTACGAATTTGTTAGCACGTTTTGGAGGTTTCAAACCATACCATCCTTCTCTTAAAGAAATAATTAGTACTAAAATCCAAAAAAATAGATTTCGTATCCATGTAAACAAGAGATTACCAGTTTTTTATATAATGAAATGAAATATAAAATTAATGATTAGCCAACCAATAGATATAGCTGTCGGTTGCTACATACTTCCTACAAGATATATCTCATAATTTAGATGTACAAATATAATATCTGTTTTGGTATGAATAATTCCATATAATGCTCTCCACTCCCCTTTCAAGTCCCTGCCTACCCCAAAATTTTCAACGTGGAAACTTTTACTACTCCTTTTAGATTACATCTCAGCCCGCTACTAATATTATCCGTTTTGGACCTAGACGTTAAAAATGTTACTAGCAGGTAAAGACTGTGTTTTACTGATGTGGAACTTCTATCAAAGATGGGTTGTTACATAAACCCCTTCTATGGACTCAACGTCCTCGTTGAGGTTTGCCCCACTGTATGAAATTCGCCTAGACTGTAGACTCTGCATTGAGGTTTGTCCCGCCTCACCAGGATTTGCCTAAACTCAGTCGAACTCTGACCCATATCGACAAGCCTAACACAAGAGTAATTCTGATACCATATGTTACAGTCTAGCCGTTAATAATCATGTAATGCCCTACCTACCACAAAATTTTCAACATGGAAACTTTTACTACTTTTTTTACTTTTGGGATCAGTCAAATTCAATTTGCATTGAAATGAATTAAAAAAATAGGAAGTATGCTAGAGCACATTAGAACCATGAAGAGTGCCACTAATTATAATCCTTTCCATACATGGAATTGTAATAAAATACTGCACAATAGTAGCAATAGTAATTAAAGAGAAGCAATGCTAAAGTTTGTAATTAGTGTGTGGGAATAAATAGAAGTCAAAGATGCTGTGACTTTTGGACCGCACCTATTATAGCCGTAACAACAATTTGACTGTGATAACAACTTTTCACCACTATGTGGTCTGATTTGAGATCTCTTTTGTAATTTTTTGATTGGGATGTTTAAAATGTGATTCTGAGTAATAATTGAATGGAAATATGGGACATACATGCTTATTTTTAATAAATAAATAAATAATGAGTGGTAGAGTATCCATTTCGAAAATTCCCTAACCATCACCATCCCTGCCTTGTGGGGTCAACTTTAAAATTTTGCATGTTAACAAAAAAGATCCTTTTTTTTTATTTTGTCTAACATATTTACAAGGTAAAGATCTATTCCCAGTTCCCACATTCTCAATCACGCTCGAAAGAAAAAAAAAGAATTGGCCGGCTAGGGGATATTTCTTAAAGTTACGCGACGTTGCTTTGTCAGTCTCATATTAATTTAATTGGTAAGATAATACGTATATATTAAAAAAAATATTTAAGGACATAACTTAAAGCATACTTTCAACTATTATCTTTTGAGAAATAACAAAAATTGTTCTGAAATTAGTGTAATTTATCTCCTAAGTATATACAAACTTCAATAAATGAAAAGAAAAAGATAGAAAAAGTTTAAAATATTCATCCTGAACTTTGAACAATCATTGAACAATGAAAACAAACTCAAAAGTGATGTTAATATGGAACAGAGGGATTAACTTATTTTTAATTTTTTTATGTTATTAAAGGGTTAAATGAGTGAGTGAGGAAATCTTCAAAAGAACATTGTGCAAACTCAACTGAACATTTCACTAACTTTTGTATTCTTGTAATGTGAAGTGGCTATCATATTTTTGGAAAAAAGAGTAGTATTGAAGTATTCAAATTTGAGAAAGTCGAAGGAAGATGGGGTTTTCACCTTATCTAATTACTTGGAAAGAGTGGAAACAACCCAAAAAGAAAAAGTCCAGTTTCTGTGGGCATAATAACAGAGAAAATTATAAATGTGTGTACATAGACTACAATTCAAACAGTTGGAAACAGTTAATTTGGTCAGGCTTTCATGACTAGAAATAAGGTAGGTGGCACGTGATATGCTAATCTTAGTTAAATAAATAAAATGAGATTGATCTAGAAAGAACAACTTTTTAAAGCTTGTTTATTTATAAGCCACAAGAAAATTAAGAAAACTTACGTATGATGAGAATCATCAGAAATGCAAATTGCAAACGAAAAGGTCCCGAGGCTATAGGCAAGTTGTTTAGACGCAAAATTCGAGCCTTGCAGTTGATAAAATAACCAATAGGAAAGCCAGAATCAATTATCTGTTGCCGTCATATACAATACTAGTACTAGTATATGTTTTGGGGAAGAACATGCCAACATGTGATCCTTACAGTTCACTGCACTTATTCCAATGATGTGGACTCATATATTTTTGCCTATTTTAATCATACACACTCCTATAGTTATAGCCTCATTTTCATTTAGACTGCCATTGTCGATTCTATTAAGAAAATTTATAGAGAAATGGTACGTTTTGGAGCGTGAAAAATTAAATTATGCTATATCATGGAGTTCATCTTATTTATAGAGTTTAGATATATAATTAAATATTATATATAAATTTTTACTCAATTTTAAAACTATATAGGTTTGACCTTAAATAGACTCAAGAAAATCTTTCTTCCACTAATGTGAAAGAGTATTTTATTCTTATACGATTTTCAAGTTATTAAGAGATACTATTAAATTCTTATGTGATTTGATGTTTTTAGACATGATTTAATATATGTATGTTTGAACGAAATTTCTTAGACCAAATGAATGAACATTATGTGTGTGTCACGAAAACAAAGGGCAATTAGCATTATTATGAGGGGTAAAGTAGAAGCTAGGAGATCTCTTCCCAATATACAATCTGCCTTTATTATTCTCTCCTTATTTACAAGCAATCAAAATGCTGGCTTTTTAACCCTAGCATTCTGTGCCTACAGCACCTTTTGCAACCGCAATCACCGGCAACCAAAGCTGTTGCTGTCTCTGCCGCAAAGCGGCGGAATATTGCTCGTCTCTTTTTTCTTTTTTCATCTTTGCTATCATTGTTTTTTTAGCTTGAATATATCTTTTTTATTTCATTTTAATTGTCATAATTTATTTTTTTAGAGTTGAATTATATAAATTTTGAGTAATATTTAAGATGTATTTTTTATTATATTGATATGAAAAAAGTTGCAATCAATAATATTTTTCTTATAGTTTTTAAATATCTAAATTTTTATTTTAAAATATCAATCTAATTTAGTTTTAGATATTAATCAAATTGATTTTTCAAAAATGCAACATGACAACTAAAAAGGGACGAAGAGAGTATCACTTAAGAAACTAAGAGTATTTAAACAAATAAAGGTCATTTTGGAAGAAAAAACTAGTACTTACTTCCTAGTTATATTAACCGCCACATATTTTGAGATAAAATAGATAATAAAATTATCATTTATTTTGAAACGAATAAATTTATATGAGTGAGAATTTTTTTTTAAATTTAGAAGTTCCCTAATAATTTCATTTTAGACGTCTTAGTGACTTGGAGGCTACAATTTAATTAAGAACGTAATCTCTTGTGGTTTCAAATACTTTTATCTAGCTACTCAAGTAAAGAGAAAAAAAACACATAAATAGTGGGAAGCGTGATACAATTATGTGTCCATACTCTATACACACAACTTATTCCTAATTTCAATAACCAACTATACCAAAACCAATTAATCTCCCTTCTACTCTCTCGCCCTAATTTATTTATCATGCATACTAAAAATAATTATCTCAAAATAATTATCAATTTGAATAATTGAAAGAGAATTTTTTCTTTTAACTTTGTCCTTAGTATTAATTACTCTAGAATTAAGAGACGCATATATAGATAAAAATTTAATTATTTATAAAGGGTATATTAGTCAAACAACACTCCTAATTCCTCGAATTCTTTATTTATTTATTTATTTTTAAGAAAAATCTTTATTTTCATCAACAAAAAAATACCAATTTCTTCTTCCTTTCTTTCTTCTTGCCTGAAATCCCCTCTACTTATCCGTAAAATTTGGCTATATTTCAGTATCTTGCTTTTAATTATCTCATGCCCCTCCTACACCAAATCAATTCCACTTACTATAGTTAACTGATTTAATAAAATAATAATATATATTAATTAATCATGATTAAATGAAAAAAAAAACATATTATGCTTAATAGATTGGTGTGAACATGGACATCATTACTCTTAGTCTAATATGGACCTACAGGTTGATTTTATTAAAAGTCAAAGTGGATCTTTCTTCAAACTATTTCATCTAGATATTAATGAATTTTCGTTCATAGATTATGCAAAAAAAAAAGTGTTTTTATTATTCTAAGTCCGAATTAACGTGTATAAATGTTGACAAATTTTATCAATTCACATTATTAAGTATAAGAGCACATGCAATAAAAGGTCAATACTAAATGAAATTCTCTTTTTTGTTTGAGCACGTTAAATCAAATTATCTCAACAAACTAATACATTTCTTTTGTTTCTAGACGCAAGGTACCAAAAGAACAAAAAATTATTTGAATAATAATACATTACTTATACTAATAATAATAAGTAGATTGTTTATTATTATGATTATGAAGAGTCAAAATAATTGGAATTTGCGTTGACAAATAAATTTGTGAATGAAGGTAAGATGAGAAAGGAGCCCACAAGAGCCACGAAGAGTGCCCAAAAAGGCTGCAACTTTTAGAGTCTCCAATTAGCCATTATGTTTATACAAACAATTTTGTACGATTCAAATTCAATTCACAATTTAACCGTGACAGAAACCGTCCACTTTATTCTCCCATTGAAAACTGACCTTTTGTTCTGTTTTCTTTTTGGTATTTTGTTGGTTGAGAAAATATGTTTTAAATGTGATCGTCAATTTTATTATTTCGATTTTTTTTATATATATTAACGGTAGAGTGGTCATTCGGGAGATTTCATAACCAGTGGGGTCCGGATTTTCTCAACTATTTGATTTATAATCACTAAATTTAAAATAATTATTTTTATATATTATACTCACGTTTCGTTCGACTTTATTAAAAAAAAAAAAGAACTATTTTTATTAATTAATGTTTAGTATTACATCTTACAAAAATAATTTGATAAAAATATATTATCTTTTGATTTTACGTTAAAATTCAAAAGATAAGAAATAGTGAAAAATGATTTTTAAAATAATAAATAATTAAAAATATTAAAAACAAAAAAGGAGTAATTAATTAGATAAGGACCACGTTGATGTCCGTTGTCTTAGCAAAATTAGGAAGAAACTCCTCCGTTTGAGAGCAAAAGAAGGAAAAAAAATATCTTACCATAATCACATGTTTTTTATTTTTATTTATTTTGTCCTGTATATTTTTATTATTATTGTCTCTCTGGTCTATGTATTTTTTCAAAAAATAAATAAAAAATCAATCCACGATGCGTGTACTCGTCACTGTTCACTCGTTATGTGAACATTTTTTTATTAAATTTATTCTGGAAAGAAAACACAATAAAAATTTTATTTTAAAATGGAAAAATAAATAAATAAATTCCCCCTTCACTATATATAGAAGTCCCTCATGTGAAGCAAAATTCGCGGTTTCCTCTGTTCTCTATTCTTCTTTCCTTCTTTAACAGAAACCTAAAATACCAAAATTTTCACTCAAAATACTTTGGCGAAACATATCAATGGATTGGATTCGGGGTGAAGCAGTAGGCCATGGTAGCTTCGGCAAGGTCAATTTTGCAATACCCAGATTCCACAACACTCATCTTCTTCCATCGATGGTGGTCAAGTCATCTGCAGCTTCCTCCTCTGCAACCCTCATTAACGAGAAGCTGATTTTGGATGAGCTCAATTGTTGTCCCCACGTTATTCGCTGTTTTGGCGACAGCTATACATATGAAAAAGGTGAAAAATTGTACAATGTCTTGTTGGAGTATGCTTCAGGAGGTGCCTTGTCGGAAAAGCTCAAGAACTCCGGTGATCTTAAGTTGCCGGAGATTGAAATCAGAAAATACACCAAGGCCTTATTGAAAGGGCTACACTATATTCACAAGAGTGGATATGTTCACTGCGACATTAAACTTCCGAACATTCTTTTAGGCGAATATGGACAAGTCAAAATTGCTGATTTTGGGTTGGCGAAGAAAGCCGAATCGATAAAAGATGATAAACTGCGATGTGAATTGAGGGGTACCCCACTGTACATGTCGCCGGAAATGGTCACCGCCGGCGAACAGGACACTCCCGCCGACATCTGGGCACTTGGGTGCGCGATTGCTGAGATGGCAGCAGGAGTTCCGGTCTGGGGTTACTCAGATTTAACCCAATTATTGATGAAGATTGGGGTTAGTGATGAGTTACCTGAATTTCCGACGAAATTGTCGGCAGAAGGAAAAGATTTTCTAGGAAAATGCTTCGTGAAGGACCCGAAAACGAGATGGACGGCTGAGATGCTTCTAAACCACCCCTTTGTTGCTGATCAAGATGATACTGTTACATTGAATGACGAAAGATACTACAATGGCACCCCTTCAACATCTCCAAGGTGCCCATTTGATTTCCCAGATTGGGTATCTGCTGAATCCTCAATAACATGTTCAATTACATCACTGCCCTCGCCGGCAATTCAAGAATTACTGAATTTTAGCGGCGGGTCATTATCCACATCGCCGGTTGAAAGGCTTAGAGGATTAATGAATGAACTCAGACAATCTGAATGGTCCGATGCTGATGATAACTGGGTCAGCATTCGGTGATGTCTATCTCTATCAAATTATTTTATATTTATTCACAGAAAAGCCAGAATAGTATTTAGATTTTCCAGAGTACTGAAGAAATTTTTTGTTATCAGCTCTGATTTTTTTTCTTTTAATCTTATTGGTTAGTCAGATCTGTAAAATTAGAAACCTAGTTCATCGTACATATATAGGTTGTGATTGGGATCTCACTTTCAATATTAAGACAAGTGATTGTGACTCAACAAAGTGTACAGTTTTTTTTAAATCTTTTTATAGCCGTAAACAGTGAATGAAGTTCTGAAACAACTTGGTTACTGACTGAGGTGCAGTTATTTTAGAGGAAATTAGTAAAAAATAATTCATACATTCTTATACAATATATATTATTTATACATGAGTAATATACAAAATATATATTATGATACATAAATATGCACTGATTATACATGTCTATACAATGAGGACTGAATGTCCAAAATTGTTAGCCAAAGTTCAATTAAATAACTATTTTTCGTAACTAAAAAAAAAAAATTATTTTTTATATAAATAATTATTTTTAATGACTTACGGGTATAATTATCTCTTTATTTTATTATTTTTGGCCAGGGATGATCAATAAAATGATACGCAATCATTCAGCAAGTTGCAACTTTCTCCCATTAAATCATTGGGTGAGTAGATAAAAATGAATACGTAGTGTAAAGGTGCTTCATCAGCTACTAATAAACGGATAAAAACCTTTCGGCATAAGTTGCAGTCCTTTAGATTATCACAATAAATTCGTGACTAGATGCAGCCTTTCTCCTTTTTATTTGTCCCCCTTATCTCTTATAGGACGAAAACTGTATAATTTATAATGTACCTATATAATTTAATAAATATTAATAACATAATTTAAATCATACTTTTTAACTATTAGTCTTTATGAAATATATCTCTAGAAAATATAAAATTTTAATAAATAAAAAAAAAATATAAAAAAAATTTGAACAATTTAATTAAGTTAAACAATAAAAAAACCTCTAAAAATTAAATTAATATGGGACATGGAATTGTTGTCTCTCATTCTAAAGATCAAGACACTCTAGATCCTTCCAAGCCTCCGTTACCCAACAAAATAAATGTGAAATGTTTAGAGCTTTCGATTAAGGGAGCTTGAAAAATGCGACTGATTAATATAGTATATACAAATTTCAAAATTATTTTCTCTAACTATTCCTGCTTTCTCATTTATTAAATTCTCTTTAGTGAAAATTTTAGTTTGCCACTATCTGCGGTGTATTATCATTATGCAATTCTAATTCCAAAAGGCAAGAAATGTGACGTGAGAATGGATAATGGATATTCTTCTTTTTATGTTTCCTAAATAAAGAAAGGTCAACTTGCGCAATCAATTTTGAAGAAAGGAATACATAATTGGGTGCAAAAATGATCTTAGCATGAATTCTTTCTTAGTCCATCTACAGTTGCAAGTTGCTTCTGTGTCTTTCCAACTTCCTAAGCATTTGCAAATTGCAAACATGTCAGGATTGAATTTAACAATTCCAGTTGTTTTTTTTCATATTTAATGATGTGACCATTGGACTAGGAATATTTGCAAGTTGAATTGGGCATCTTCACATGTTCCTAATTTTACATTTATTACTAGCCTCCGTCCTACAAGAATAACATAACTTTCTAGTATCATTATTCTGACTAAAACACCCAACTATAATCTTTAAGAACATGGACCAAAGAATATTCCTCAAGCACCATTCTGATTCTTGCTTGAAAGTCAATTGAAAGGATGAAACCTAATCTTTAACAAGTTATGTCGATTGAATCACGAGTGTAAGTATAATCTATGTTTTACCCATTTTTAAATTATTTTAAGTCGTGTTAGACTGATAAACTTGCATTGTTCACAAGTCATGTTGGGCGACAATGACTTCGAGTACAATTTTCATTCTACCTATTTTTAAACTCTTCACAAGTCATGTTAGATTGACAAACTTACCTTGTTTACAAGCCATGTCGTGTGGATCAACAACTTTAAGTACAATCTTCATTCTACGTACCATTTGCAAGTCCCACATTGGTAAATCTAGTCAATCTTGTAAAGTTGTTCACAAATCATATCAGATTGACATGTCAGATTGTCTCATGTTTGTTTGTGTTGATCAATTGCACTTAGTTGAATTGAATTATTTTAGGTCCTTATTTAAACCAAGATACATGCATGTCCATATTGCAGCACTTACGTTTGCATCTGTTTTGGATCGCTTGACTGAAGAATGAACAATAAATATTAAAAACCATCAAATTTGAGGATAAATATGAAATACCATCCCAAAATAGGACATTTGTGTGAATAACCCAATTTCTGGCTTATTACTTGCTAGTTGCAACAAACGCTCCTAATATTTTAGGCCTTTGGTCCACCGCCTATTCCCACATTTCAATAGTGGCCCAATATTTTGGATTGTCTATAATGGGCCAAACGATTATATTTCGGGTTTGTTTTTAGGAGATGGTCTTGATAAAATGCTCCTAATAAGGGTGGCTTTGCAAAAATACCCTTCATTCCTTTAAGAATATATTTTTAGATAAAATTGCCCCTCAGTTATAAGGTCCCATTATTTTACGCTAGACCTGCCTTATGGGCAAAAATTTCGTTATTTCACCTTCGTAGACCTGCCTTATGGCCAAGCATTTACACTACTTTTTTTTCTTTTTTATTCCTTTCATTTTTTTTTGTTAGTATTTTGTTTCTTTTCTTTATTTCTTT
>JBCEWC010011898.1:0-16300 GCA_038996855.1 Solanum aculeatissimum
TTAAGAGGCTTGTTTGGGGACCTTCGGGTTCTCATTCGCCATGTCACACCTAGGCCCTAGGTTTGGGTCGTGACAAATACTGCTGGTTCTCATCACTTTCATACACTCATATAATGACGACCACACATTTAATCTTCTCACATCAACCACTTTATGGCCTCTTTAAGGTCAACATCACTTGAGAATCTTCAAACCTACCATAGCACATATACACCCTCACTCGCATGAACTCTTTATCAAGAGAGATACTAATATTCTTTTACCTATCTATCACATACATCAAAAAATTTCTAACACCTCCTCCACGTCTATAACCTTAAATGGAACCAATACAACATCATTATCAAAATCAAGAACACTCATTCTCTCTCATCAACCATCACTCCTCTAATATCACCAACATCTCTATCAAGATTGGAAAGAAGGGTCACTGAAAGGGCTTGGAATGAAAGATCATTAGTATGATTCAATCATGAAATCTTATCTGAGAACATTCATAATGAAGTACGATCTCCCTCGTCTTTCAAGACTCATTCAGAGTTCATAGGACTGTACATAGTGGAAAACTCAAGTCACATCTTATTCAACATAGGATTGGAAACTCTTGGATCCATTAGGTAAGATCAAAATTATTGAATGAGGTTATCTCTTCTCATCCTCAAAACTCAACATGAAAAGGAATCAACATGTGGTGCATGGGACTAGGGCATGGACATGATAGTCATACACCAGACAAGAATGGAATGTCACCTTAATTGAAGTATATGGAATATATGAGATGGAAAAAAATTGATATCTCATATTGATCAACTCATCACTATCGAAAGCTCAAGATCTACTTTGGTTAATCACCTCATCATCTCCCCCTTAGCTCAAAGGTCATCTCTCTAAGTTTGCAAATTAATTCCTTTTTTCTAGGCTATAAGTACATATCTTCACACGGTCAGGGAATCACTTCACTATCCTCAGCGAGGACATTGAGTCACTGCGGGGGGTGAGTGCAGGGACGACGATAGGTAACGTCTGGCTCACTTAGGCGAATTCCACATCAGAAAAGAGAGAGAAAGTCGTGGCTATTTAAGTAAAAGACTGATGTATATACTGTGAGGCGCATTTTGGGGTGAGCCCAAAGGGACAAATACGTGATGGGCTAAGCCCAAGAGCGAACAATATTTCACAGTGTTGGGTCAGATCGTTACAATCTTTTAATTAAATTGTTTATTATTGTAATTTATAGTACTTTTTACAGCATTTCAAATAACATATGTTACTTCCTCTATCACAATTAATAAATATTTTAAGTTTCTGATTATTGTAATTTATAATATTTCTTATGTAATTTTCATATATAAAATAAATTGAAAAATCTCAAATAAATAAATTCAAATGGATAAAATAATTATTTTATCTAAAATGATTAAGATAGCCCTTGGCAGCAAGCTGACAGGACAATCTTGTTTATGATAAAGAAAGTCCAGTTTTAATTTCTTTCATTAGTCAAGGACAAAAATAGTATTATAATATTGCAATCATAGATTATAAAATTTTCAAAAAGAAAAAGTTATTTCATATGGAAATTGGGAAAATGTCATCCAACTTTGCTTGTTTGTGTGGCTGATGTGGGCTCCACTAAGAATTTTGGATCATCAATGTCACAATCATACTAATCATCCTAGCTTAATTTCTCTAATCATTATGCTAATTAAATGCAACATGCCATGTCGTTTGGTTAAATCAAACAAGCTTTTGAGTTAATTGAGTTTATATTGTTCATGATAACAGAGAACCTTTTATTTATGTTATTCTTTGGTAAGTACATCTCAATAAGAATAATTTTATAATTTGAATTTGTAATCTCTTGATCACACAATAATATCAAAACTATTTATGACATTTTTTATCTGTTTTTTTTCTTTTACGCAGATTATTTTATTTTTTAAATAATGTGAAATCCTATTCAAATTAGATTCTGAAGTATACGGCAATATCATGAAACGACTTTAATGCTAAAAATGATTTATATTAATTGTCGCATCAAAGTTTGTCATAACCTTCAACAATTTACAACTTGTTTGGATGGTGGTTTGTCATGATTTCATAATGTATGATACTGTATGGTATGATATCGTACAATATAATACCGTACAATGTTTGGATAGATGTATGGGTTGCTACTATTTAATTATAATTTGTTATTTGATTTGACTGTATGATACTGTATCATAACTTATAAATTTACAAAAATAACATTAATTATTATAAATATTAAATTTATCAATATTTTTTTAATAATATTTTTAAATAAATACATAGAATCAAGTAGGGAAACATACAAGCTAATATATCTCCAATCCATACAAACAACACAAAAAAATAAAAAAGTAAGAACTTTTAAAAAAACGAATCTAAAAAAATAGACTAAAACGTGAAAGAAAAGACAGGAGGCGAGAAATTAAGAAGTTTCAAAAGTTGATGAGGAGGAAAATAAATAATACAAAAACAATACATATATTAGGGTAAAATTTAATAAAGAATAAATGATAAATTAGAATTATTTAAATTTTAAATAAGGGTATAATTGAAAAAAAAGAAAAGAGAACCGTGGGATACCACCAAATTGATGGTTTCAAAAAGTGAGGGTTTTCATGATTACAGAACCATGAAACCAAACCATACCATACCATACAATTAGTGAAACAATCAAAACAAATGTCGTTCTCTTAATAACCATACCACGAAAAATCACCATCCAAACAAGTTGTTAAAGATCTTGGCTAGTCTATTATTTGTATACGTCAACCATATCATATTTTCCAAGTAGTGTCTAAATACATCACTTGAAAATAAAACGAATTAGCATGGACAAATTTCGTCGCTTAAGGTCATATTTGATGTGAAGGGAAGCCTTGAACTAATTGATAAAGTTGTTGTCATGTGATCAGGAAATCACTGGTTCAAGCCTTGGAAACATCCTCTAGCAGAAATGTAAGATAATATTGCATATAATAGATCCTTATGATAACACCCTTCCCCATACCCTGCGCATAACGGGAGCTTTAGTGCAGCGGGCTTGTCTCTTCCCCTCCCTCCCCCCTCCTAACTATTTGATTGAGGATTAATGTTATATGATGAACCAGGAAATAATGCCAAGTCTTATTCAGTAGATCATATTGGATCTGTTGATAAAAATTAATTAATCATCTTATTGTTTTACTATATAGCTCAGGAAGAACCAAGCAGCCGTATAGACACATATTTGTTTAAAAAAAAACTAACTTTTTGCGCATGCTTATGAAAAAAAGGACTTTGTTTTATGTTGATAATGCAAAATCCCATTAACAAGATATATGATATTGTACTTAATTGATAAATGACATGAGCCACTGGTATTGGTATTTGTCAAGATTTCAATTATAATTACTGTTAATGGAGTAGTTAGTGATCATCTAATGATTTCATTTTCATCTTCTTCTTTGTTATACTATAATATAATCTTTTTAATTAACCATTTGTTCAGATTTCATCCACTAGTGTTTTACTTTTGTTCACCACAAAGTTTACTACATATAATTAAGTGAGTTTTGTTAAACTTTAAGCTCTGTGACACCTACAAGGCTACAACTAAAAACTTCCTCTATCTCAAATTAGTTATAAATAGTTATTTCAAATTATTTGTTAAAAGTTAAATATAAAATTCATTATTCTTTTTTATCATTTTATCATTAGTAGAAATTGTTGACTATAAACATTTTTATTATGAGGAGATGACACATAAATAAAATCAATATTAAATAAAGAGAAATTATACCTTACGATCTAAATAAAAGTAAAAATGGTCAAAATCTCTCCTAATTAATTAACTTAAGTCTTATTTCATGCAGCTCAACTTCTAATAAAATGTTTCAAATGAATATACCTTAATTTTTAATAAAGAGTTTCAATTAATCACTTTCAATACATATTTTATGTGGTTAACTTAATTATTTAATAGATGAATGAGAAAAAATGAAAAAAATAATCAAAATTTAAATTGAAAGTATCTATTGAAATGCTTTATTAGGAATTGAGATATTAAATGAAATATTCTAACAAATTTAAGGAATTAATTGACTGCGTATTAGGCCTATTTCTATCTGCCTATCCCATCTCTATTTGCACATTATGTATAGGTTTAAGTCATATGCGGCCCGCTTAAAATTATCTGCATACACTTAGACATTCCAACTTAGGACTTATACCTATTGAACCCTTTTAGCTATTCAAAAGTTATTCCTATTGGACATCTTTTGATAATCAACAAGAAAAAAAAAAGTGTGTGTTACACTCGTGATAAAGTGGCATAGTAACTAATCAAAAGAAGACATGTGGAATTGGGTCCATAATAAAAATTAAACAAATAAAAAAAATTAAAAAAAACCTTCCTTTCCAATTTCATTTTCTTTCTCAAATATCAAATCAAATTTGTTGATATTTTTCTCCTCTTTAGGATTTGAATTCTTTAACAATATGAAAAAAAAATATTTTTGATTCGTATTAGCCTGGCCCAAAAAATGAAGTTTCACCAAAATTGTGTGACCCAATTTTATTTTTATTTTTATTTTTTTGATGAAATTCTCCTGTACAACCCTAATAAGAATCTTTGTCAATAAACTCCTTCGATTTTTTTTTTGTTTTGATTGGTCATTTATTTAATTGATATTTTTTCAATAAAAATAATGACGACGACGACATTGGTAATGGTGATGGTATAATGCTAGCAAGTAGAAAGAGGGGATGAAGGAGCATATGGAAAAAGTGTGTGACGGGAAACAATGATGAAGGAATTTGGCTGGTGAGGGTTTTTGGTGGTATAGAATTGAGAAGTATCTAACTGAAATATGGAGACAACTTTAATAAGTCGCATATGACTTACACTTATACATATAGTTATGATTATGAATATATGTTATCCATCATAGGTATTTTCATATTTGTTTCATTTAAAGAAATTAATTTCATGAATGATCATTTAATTTTTATTTTATTATATAAAGATTATTAAATTATTCTTTATAACAAACAAGTATCCAATTTTATCCAAGTAACATAATAGTTATTGAACTATCTTATGTAATTAAAAGTCATCTAATTTTACCTAAATATCACATAATTAAGTAACTAAACATTTCTTATAACAAAAAAATCATTTATCTTTGCCTAAATACGATAGAAGATGTCCCGCTTATTTCATTCTACTAATTTTTTAGGAAAAATTAAGTGATAACGCATAAAAATATTCCCAATTAAACTTTTCAAGATTTATCTTTTTTATTTATAATTTTATATTCCTAAAAAAGAAGAAATAAAAGGGAAGTAAATAAGCGAAAGAAAGAATAAGTTATGTGAGTAATGGAAATATGCTTATCAATACCCTTTTTTGTTTTCTAATAAGATCGATATCTTTGATCTTTCCTAGACGAATCAGAATATATTTTTACAAATAGAAGTATGTCTTATTCATTAACAATTTAGAAATATTCTATCATAATTAAAACAATCAAATCAACTCTCATATGAGCTATCAAAAATTCATTCGTCAAACCATCAAACGTTTAACACTAAATAATAAGTTGATTATTAACTCAAACCAAAGGAAAAGCTACTGATCAAAGTTAAACTTAAACATTTTAACATGATTAAAAGTTAATAGCTCTCATTAGTCATTTCATGTTTTTCTCTTCTGGAAAGTAAAATTAAAGTAGATACAATTTAAAAGGACACATCACAAAAAAGTTATATTCAAATAATATATACTACTAAATTTTTGATAAGAGATTCATAGTTCAAACCCTAAATATGAAATTATAACGATCCAATCTATTAGTGATATTGTTCATTTTTCACCTAAGTCCGCACAACTTTAAAACACGTCACTAGTAAGTTAAACATGTTTTACTTATATACCTAACATATCTCCTATGTTTTTGAATATGAGACTTTCACGAAATGAGCCAATAAAAAAGGAAAAAATTATTGAAAAGGACACAAAGACCAAGGTGGGAAAAGGACATATGAGTGATGGAGAGAAAAGCAGGAAATAGCAAAAGAAGTGGATAGAGTCAATTCATGTACTCAAAATAATACTACGAATGAAAGAATCAAAATTCTTCTCCCACTCAACACATTCCAAACAAGAATCCAACCACTAACATGTCTTTTCACAACTTAAGATATTTTTTTCTCCATTTTAATTAATTTATTTTATTTTCTATAAAAATTAATACGATATCACTTTTTACACCTAATATCCTACATAATAACATTATAGTAAATTATTATCATTATGGAGAATGACCACATTGATTTACCATAATTGGTGTAAGGTCCATTTTTCGAAAGGATACCTTCAATTTCATCCTCATGAACTCAAATTAAAATTCAAAAAAAAATTTAATCATTCAATTACAACTTATATAAATATTTATGTACACATTCACTTGTTTCTAATAATGATGAACTCAAGATTTTACTTAATGAGTTTTTTGAATTTTTTTTAGGATTAAGTCATCAATGACTATTTTAAAAAGTGCCGCAATAAAAATTGAGTGAATGAATAATGGCAACGAAAAGGGAGCAAAGGAAATGAATTTTATCAAGGAGGACAAAAGCTAAAGGGTTAAGTTCTCTTTTGAGTGTGTTTAAAAAGTTAAGTTAAAGGTAGATTGTAAATTTTTTGTGGTGAATTGTGGTGGCAGGATGGTAGTTGAAAGCATAGTTTTGAAGGAGAAGAATGAGAAAAAATATTATTTTAAAAAAAATAATGAGAAACAACAACAATCACAATAACAATATATCCAGTAGAATCTCACAAGTGGGGTCTGAAGAGGGTAGAATATACGCAGACCTTATCACTACCTCACAAGATAGAAAAACTGTTTCCTGTGAACCCTCGTCTCAAAAACCAATGAGAAACAAGAAACGACAAAAAAAGAAAAAAAAAATATTAAAGCATTATTCACACGCTCAATAAGGGATGAATCATACTTTTTGTGTTTGTGTTTAAGCGGTTTGAAAGGGATGAATCATACTTTTTGTGTTTGTGTTTAAGCGGTTCTAATTCAAAGTAATAGAGGAGTTTAGTAGGTATAAGTTTTAGTTAAAGTATTCAAATAAAATATGCAAACACCTTTATAAATAATTAGCGATGACTTAAACGATAATTTTAATTTGTATTAAGCTAAATAATTGAATAATATATGATAAAACCAATAGTGGTTAGATTGAATGAAGTTGTAATGTAAGGCAAGTGAATTTATTGTAAATAATCTAAAATAAAGCAAAAAATGAATCATTCAATAATAATTTAGTGATTAATGATTGCAACACTATTGTTCCATTAAAGATCTATTGTTAGGTTAAATTAATGAATGCACGATACTTGTCTTTCATACATTTATTTAGCAATGAATTATATAATTAAATAACATATATTTTAGTTTTAGTTTATTATTACTTATTACTCTTTCCATTTAAAAAGAATGATTCATTTTTTTTTAGTCCGTTGAAAAAGGATGATCTTTTTTTTTGGAATACTTTAATTTTAACTATCTACATGACAAGTTTAAGACTATAAGATTATAGAATATTTTTGTACAATTGACATAATTTTAGTCTAGGAACATAAGATTAAAAAGTAATTCTTTATTTTTTTCTTAAACTCCGTGACAATTCAAACTAGATCATTCTTTCTAAAATGGAGGGAGTATAATTTTTTATCTCACCATTTTATATCTTAGTAGTGAAATAAGTTATTTCATATATAATAGAATAAGTTATCTCGGAATAATATGTTCTCAACTAAATGGCACCACCCATTATCATAATACAAATAGTGAGATAAATAATTTCAAAAATTGAATGTTGTTTATTTATATTTCAAAATTATTAGAGTATCTTTCATTCTTGGTATCAAAAGGAGATCTAATTTTACAGAGTGACTTTTCTGAGGAAGTAGCAGCCAGCATGGACCTTTTTTTCCCCTTTTCTCCTTTAATTAAGCCAATTTGGAGTCTTGGAATATGATGTGTTGATTTAAGATACAAGTGTAGGACAAATATTTACAATTAATAATACTTTCATCTCTTTCAATAAACAAGAAACCCACTATTATTCTCTAGCTTTCTCTCTTCCCAATGCTTATGTCTCTGTAATTTTTTGAAACTCCACACTAGTATAGTAGTAGTAGATGTGAGTGGACTAGTGAACCAAGAACTCAGAACCCATTTATGTATGTGTAAGATAAAGCCAGTCACTTTTGCATTTTAATGCCCCTTTCTCTCTCTTCTTCTGTTCAGCTCAATACTTGTCTGATTTTGGACCAATTTTTTTCTTAAAGGCACTACCTTTATCTTCTTTATTCCCTTTTCTTGTATAATATCAAGACTGGTTGTTGCATATTTTGAATTTAATTCATGTGGGTAAAACTTGTCTGCAAAAGTCGATGCAGATAAGCTCACACTGAAGTACTATAGCTGTGGGTTGTGACCTTTTTCCCTCTTTCTTGTGCAAAGATTGTTGCTTTTTTTTTTTTTGCTTCTTTAGACTTGAGGGGTAATTAGTAATGGAGTTTAAAGGAGATAATTGTATGGGGATGAAATGGGTGAGTTGGTGATGGTACTGTGTGTTCATGTATGGCTCACATCCAAAGTAACACAAGTGCTAGTGGTACTGCAGCAGATGAAGTGAAAATCGCAGCCACTACTTTTCATGATTTTTTGGGTAAACGGGATCCTCAAGATTCATCTCCGGCGATGTCTGGAAGAGTAGTGTTGTCGTCAGAGGCATCACCATCTGCTTCTATCTCACTTGGTGCTTCTTCTGGGGGTGGCCGTGGTCCCATTTCAACCACTTCTGATCTGGGGTCTGGTAATTAAAAACCAACCCTTATTCTCAATTTTCTTCCAGTTTCATGTTTTTTTGCTCCTTTTCTTATGCAATTTGAGGGGAAATGGAGGTTGTTAGCTGTAAATTTTTTATTCTATTACTTCTTTCTATATTTGCTTTTAGTTTCATGAGCACATATATACTTTTTTCATACTGCTGCTGCTGCTGCTTTACTTTTATTATGTGTCTGAGCCTGATGGTTCTCGTGACGTGTTTTTGTACCTAATTAAGCCTAACTTATAAGTGGCAAAGCAAAGGGAGTGCTTGTTGTGGAGGAAGTTTGCTTGAGATAATTGATTGATTTGGTAGCTTTTGGGAAGCTTTCCTTTAAAATCAGTAGACATATGTTGTCCTTTGTTCAATACATGTGAATTATGCTCTATTTTAGTATTAGTTTATGAAGACTTGACTCAATTTTTGAACTTCTTTTTGTGTTGTTATCATTTGCCTTTGATAAAGGGTGAGATTTTCTAGCATTCATATATGGGAATACAATGCATGTTTGTTATTAGTATAAAAAGTAACAAGTGCTTGGATAGTTTTTCTTTTGAGGTTGCAAGTTGCTTTTCTGATGGTTTACCTTTAAATTAAAAAAAAAAAGTTGCTTTTCTGATGGTTGTTCTCTATGAAAATTTGAACAGTATTTGATCATTTTCTTATCATTGTAGAAAGACTTGGAGGAATTCATTTTGAAGGAGTGCCATTCTATGGCCTAAGGGGTGAACTTTCAGGGCCTGAGACGAGTAATCAATTGTCGGGAACGAAAAGAAGCAATTCTGACTCTTTGATGGGGTCAACAAGAGATAAACTTTCAATGCTGCGATCAGACGCATTGGAGAGCTCACATATGCAGAAGGTCTGTATTTCATCTTTTGCCTCATTTGTTAAATAAAATTCAGGAAAGCAGAAAAAAAGGAAAATACTGCTCCTAGTTCTTCTGTTGGTTGCATATCTTCCTATAGTGCCTGCTATTTACTCTGATACTGGTAGTTTTCTTCAAGTTCAGCTACTACGAAATGCAGGGGGTGAGCGACGTGGACGACCACAGGACCAAGAAATGTCCTTTGTTATGCATCCAATGAGGCCACTTCCTGCCTCTTTAATATCACAACCATCCGCCACTGGTAGAACCGATGTCAATGCTTCCAAGTGGGATCGAGTTATTCCCCTCAATGTTGGTCCCACCTTGCAGTATCCTCCACGTGCTAGTCATGTTTTACCTTTTGGATATCAATCGTCAGCCAACAGGTTTGGAGATGCTAATGCAGGACCTTCTAATATATCTCAAGCCGCTGACGAAGGATCAAGGACAGGAATCAAAGGATCCGGAATATTAAGCTCCATTAATGCAAGTGGTGGAATCTCTGATAGAAGCCTTTCTGGGGTGCCATTAGGTGGTGCTAAGCAGAAGTCTGCACTTCACTTCTCTGACCTAGAATCTTCTAACCCATGGTAATTTTGGTAGACACTGCACAAACTGCCTCGTTTGATGTCTGTCTGAACTTCTCTAATTATGTCATTGAGACTTCTTTATTGTTTGTTGCATGATAGTCGGCAAGGAACGTCATCTACTGGCTCTCAAATGACTATATTTTATGGCGGTCAAGCCCATGTCTTTGATAATGTCCATCCCAACAAGGTTTGTCTTCTACTTTACCAAATCACACTTCCTTTCTGTGTTTATACTGCTTCTGTATGTCTTTGTGTTGTTTTTTCTTTTTTCTTTCTTTTTGAACAGATTGGTGAATAATTTAGTGTGTAAGCCAACTGATAAGTTATTGTCTATTTGTTCACTTGTCTAAATTTGTCAGTCTACTATACCAGGTATATTTTGTGAAACGAAAGTAACATGCTTCAACAGTAAATAAGATGGTAAACATGTGACATTATAATCCCTCATACTTACTTGGCTATGGTAATAGCTGATGGTATCCCTCGCGATATAATTCTTCATACGTTTAGTTTTTATTTGGAGAATTTTGATTAATCAATTTCTAATGAAAGAGGAGAATTATCTTACTAAAGAAGTTTTAGTTTGCTGTAAAGAAGATATTGATGGAAATAGTACTGGTGTATATCAAATCTGAATGTTAGGCACAACCATAGGCGAAAACAAAATATGACATTCTATCAACTATCAAGTAAAGCATGTGATGAAGTTATATGTTGCCGGGAATAACTGCTCTAGCTACTTGTTTCACATGAGACACATGACACAGAAAATACTATCACTGGGATGCTCCTGCAATTGACTAATTCTATGATGCCTTCTTCTCATAAAATATGTGGACTTTTATAATTATTTCTTCACCATTAAGCCAAGATATCTGGGCCAACTGTGCTCATAATATAGTTCATGAAAACAATTAAATACCCATGCAAAAGCGTAGAGCGATTGATGTTTGAAATGATTCATTGTCTTTTGATGCTATGGTTCCCTTTAGTGTTTTGTTGTTTGGAGAAGTAGCAGATTAATTTTTTTCATGCTCTTAGGTTTAGAACAAATAATGCCTCTTTACATATAACTTGAGATATCTGTTAGTTTAGGAAGGATGCCAGTAGGGATGGCAACGGGGCGGGTTTAGAGCTATGCGGGTGGGGAAGGTTTAAAGTTGTGCGAGGCGGGTGCGAGGCAGGTTGAAGTAGCTATTTTTAAAACTAATGCGGGGCGGGGCGGGTTGCGGGTTTAAAGCACCAAATCGGAATTCGAAGAAATTAAATCTTTGTAATTAGTAAAAATCAAAGATATAAATTTTTTATATTAAACATTGACTTTAATTTTATTTTTTTTCTAAAATTTAAACTAGAGATGTCCGGTATTTGTTAGTTGTTAAAATGTTAATTAGAAGCTTTTAATTAATGATTAAGAAAGAATTGTTAAAATGTCAACTAAAAATAGTTAATTAGTGGAAAAAGAACTAAATTCAATTAAAAAGAAAAAGAATTTTAAAATTTAAGCGGAGCGGGGCGGGTTGAAAATGAAAAAAGTCATCATGCGGGGCGGGGTGGTTTAAAAAATTTGCGGGTTGAGTTCAACCAGCCCCGCACTCACCCCATTGCCATCCCTAGATGCCAGTTAGGTACAGATCACTTCTATGCTTGGTTAGCTTTTGTGGGCTTGACGTGTGGATATCATATTTTATGGAGGAAAGTAGCATAAAATATATCAAATTCTCTTGATAAGTAAAATTCTGTCCAAAACCTCCTGACCAACAGTTACAAATGACCCTTTTTCTCACTATTGTCGAACTCCGATCTCTTGGTAGAAGGTGGAGGATCTTTCCATCACTTGTCTTAAAAATAGCAAACTTAATGCCTACAACTCTGGTATGAAATATTCATTTGAAGTTGTGAAATGGGATGGATACATCAGGAAAGTCCTCTAGCAATAGCTATGAGTCTTAATCTGGGAAGAAATGCAAACCTACCCTGATTAGTATAGACCGTGAATCATTTTTTATTGTTTTGACTTTTAACCTTATGTTTGGCTTAGTATTTTTAGGTTCTGACAACATTTATATGAGCTTTTTCTTCACCTCTGTGGTGTTTTAATAAATTTAAGTGCCACATTGGTTGAGGTAATGAGTTGTGGTCTCCTTGTATAGTCTTGGACAATCTCTAATGAGCTAGGTTATGGGTTGAGTTAGGTTCAAAGGCATATCTTCACACGGTATCAAAGTCAGACCCATCAATCCCTATTATTGTGTTTCTCAATGTTTGGTTCCCATAATCGATGCTCCAGTTGAGTTTTGGGTGGGGTTAAGTCCCACACCAATCGATTGAGGGAATGAGATGTGGTTTCCCTATATTGTCTTGGGAAATCCTCCCCTCGTGCAGTAGTTTTTGGAACTGAGTTAGATCCAAGAGCCGTATCTCCACAAAAAAATTTATCTGGACTTCTCGAGGAAAAAATTTGTCTTAAAACTTAACTATGTTCTTAACTTGTTATTCCAGACGATCTGTACAAATTCTCCGAATTATCTTCCCTAAATGATCCTAGTTATACTGTAGTTCATGACTAATTCTTTTTATCCACCTGTTAGTCTTCTCGTTGCTTATGGTTAAAATAACTTGGTAATGCATTGATGTACTTGCAATATACTTAATACACCAGATTATCTTACATTAGTTTTTGATCCATCGGGGACCAGGTGTCCTTGTTCTTTAAGTGAAGGGTACTGTCCTTAAATATTTCTTCATTTTAATATTGTTGCTTCACATGAAGAATTAGATGAAAAACATGTGAAAACTTTTATTCCGTCTGACCCATTTTATGTGGCATACTTTCTTTGTAGTTCGTCCCATAAAAAATGTCACATTATAATTAGAAGCAATTTAACTTTAAAATTTCTCTTTTACCCTTAATGGAATGATTCAACCACACAAATATCTGAGAATTATTTTGAACCACAAATTTCAAAATCTTTCTTTTTTTCTTAAACACCGTGCCAAGTTAAAAGGGTGGCACATAAAATGGGACAAAGGGAATAGCTGATTAAGTGCCTATTTTAGGTTCTTTAAACCTTAAATGAAGGCAGGGCTCCCTCAAAAAGCAAGAAAATCTTTTGATCAAATCCGTGTTTTCAAAATCATTTGACTGTTGCTCTCTGAGTCAAAAGTTGTTGTCGCATAATTGTCTTTTATTAGGTCTGAAGGAAGTTCTTGGTGGAAGCCTTTTAACTTGGGCTTGAGGTACTTAGTGTTGAATTATGGAAAGGTGTAGTTCACACATCGGAATACAAACATGAACTAAATCCTTTCCCTGTACTTGTGAGAAAAAATATTTATCCAACCAGTACAGCGTACTAGCAGAAGTAACAAGCCAATCCAATCCAAATGTGATACAGGCTAAATTAAGAAATAATAAAATTAGCTACGAGAAGGACAAATGACACTTTAACGTGGAAACCTTTCTGAATAAGAGAAAATCATGGGCCAAGAGGAGGAAATGCAAGGAATTTACACTATGTAGGCCTTACAAAAAACACTGCAAAGATCACTACAAAAGTCAAAAGAAAGAACCTTCTTTTGGTTTTCCTACTCACTAGAATATCACTCACTCTCTAACTTTCCCAGAAACTCTTTTATTATACACAGTTTGTGTAATGGCTCTCTCTCATATACAACTCTCTCAGATTTCTCACTCAGTTGGTATGATCCAAATAAAGAATGAGGGCCATCTATTTATAAAATAGTATGCCAATGTCATTAGTGGCATAAGCAAATGACAACAAAACAAAGTCGCAGACATTTGAAAATCTTACCAAAGGAAGAAAACATTTTCCTTAAAACATAGATATGGGTCTGGACCCCATAAATCTCCCTCTACAATCTCTTGCACGTGAGAACCACACTTATGAGTCGGTGAAATTGCTTAAGGGCATGAGGGCTTTGAAGGATAAGTGGGTATTCAAAGTTAAAATTGAAAATCATATTTTGAAGCCTAGGTACGAAGCTAGATTGGTTGTTAAGGGATTTGGTCAACTTTGCCAACATATTTTCTTCCATTGTGAAAATGTCCTCCATTCGTACAGTTCTTGATTTGATTGCTATTCGTGATTTGGAGATTGAGCAAATGGATGTGAAAACTGTTTTTCTTCATAGTGATTTTAAAAAAGAGATTAATATGAAGCAACCTGAGGTCTTCAAGGTAAAAAGTAAAGAAAATTATGTGTTCAAACTTAAGAAGAGTTTTTATGGATTACAGCAAACTCCTTGACAGTGGTACAAGAAGTCTGATTCATTCACGAGAAGTCAGACATACACAAAGACCTTTTCAGATCCAGGTGTATACTTCAAAAAGATTTTCCAATATTAGTTTTATCATATTGTTATATATGTGGATGGCATGTTGATTGTAAAACAAGATAAGAAGTTGATTGCCAAGTTGAAGGAAGACCTATCCAAGTCATTTGACATGAAGAATTTGGGCCCAACAAAACAAATTCTGGGGATGGAACATACATTGTTTGAGACAGAACAAGTAGATGTGCCTATCATATGAAAAGTACATTGAATGTGTTCTGGAGCCCTTTAGCATGATGAGTGCTAATAAGCTAATTAGCACACCTGTTGCTGGTCATATGAAGTTGAGCAAGAAGATTTGTTCTACAACAAAGGTGGAGGCAGAAATCATGTTCAGAGTTTCATATTCCTCTGTAGTTGGGAGTTTACACTATGCAATGGTATGTACTAGATTTGATATTGCTCAGGCGGTTGGTGTTGTTAGCAAGGCTCTTGACGATCCCAAGAGAGAGCATTGGGAAGCTGTGAAGTGGATATTCAGGTATCTATATCTAAATATTAATCTGAATTGACATGAATCTCATGACAATCACCAAGATATGACAATTGACAACGTAAGTTATGTGAGAGTAAGCTCAGATGAATGCTTATGTTTTGGAGGATCAAATCCAATCTTGAAGGGCCATACGGATTACCAATTATGATATGACATGTGATCTTGATAATAGAAAATCAATTACTAGATGCTTGTTTATTTTTTAGAGGGAGCTATCTCATGGTAGCTGAAATTGCAGAAGTGTGTCACATTGTCTATCATTGAAGCAGAGCGTACTACAATTACTGAAGTTGGCAAGGAGATGATATGGCTTAAGCGATTTCTTCAAAAACTTGAATTACAACAAATGGAGTATGTTGTCTATTATGATAGTCAAAGAGCAATAGACTTGAGCAAGAACGTCATGTATTAGGCTAGTAAGAAAATATCGAGGCAAGATATCATTGGTTTAAGAAAAAACTAGAGGGCGAATCTGTGAAGGTCAGGAATATCCCTATAAAATGAGAATCCATCAAATATGCTAACCAAGTTAGTACCAAGAGATGCGTTCGAGCTATGCAAGGGATTTGTCGTCATGAGCTGAGCTCTATCTTCTTCACAGGAATGGGATTGGAGGGAGAAATTTGTGGGGTCCAACCCCATGTTCATATTTTAAGGAAAATGTTTTCTTTCTTTGATAAGATTTTCAAATGTCTGGAGATTTGGTCAACCAATCAAAATTCTCTTTACATTAAAATTATTGACATTTCTATAATTTGCCCTTGTTACTAAGGGTGGCAACGGACCGGACCGGTTCCAAACGAACCGGTTTTACCGGAACCGGAACGGGTACCGGTTCCGTAAACCCCCCTAAATTACCGGAACCGGTTCTACCGGAAATTCGGGGGGGGTTCCGGACCCGTCCTATAGGTACCGGGTTGGAACCGAATCGGACCGGTACCGGTACCGGAACCGGTTCCAACCAGTTTTTTTTTTTTAATTGTTAAGTTATTAACTTGTATATGTATTATATCTATACGATTCTATATTTAATCTTTTAAATTGTTAAGTTTATTTAATACACACTTTAAACTTTCA